>JANHGO010005481.1:0-22990 GCA_024606505.1 Aquila spilogaster
AAAAAGGCCCACTGGTCGAAAAGGCCTTTTGAAGCCCTGAGTCAGAATCACATATTTCACTGCAGCGAGGGGGGGGGGGGGGGGGGGGGGCAGGGAGTGAGCAGCTGCGTGGTACTTAGTTGCTTGCTAGGGTTAAACTACGACACTGGTGAGCACAGATATGAGGCATTTGCAAATTTCCCTCTAAAAAGCCAGGGAAGGGAGAAACGGAGAAGGAGCTGGAACTGGCACTTCATGTACTATTCTTCATCACAGCTGTGTGTCTTTGTTCAGCAGGGTAGAGAAGCCCTGGAGACCAGGCATGGCTCAGGGGAACCCTGCACACTAGTTGGAGCAGAAAGGATAAGCTCATTTGTTACTGTGGATACTAGGACATGTGGAGATGGGGTGACAAAACCTGGAGATTTTAATGGCTTTTGGTATTGGCTTTTCCTCTGCCCTGTGATAAATAGGAAGAAAGTTGGCCTTCTCCTTTCCAGCTCCTCCAGCTCAGGCCTGGGAGTCTATGGGAGGAGCAGGGGCTCCATTGGAGCTGCTTATGCAGCATTTGTTCTGAGGGACAAAGCAGGAGCTGCCTCTGATCTGCCACTTCTCTCACAGCTCCCGAGTGTGGCATTTTAAAACAGTGAACCTTGGAGCATTCTTCAAGTATAAGCTCTTGGGGTTTGCACAGTCATGTCCAGCATAGGAGTGTTTCTCGATGATGTCTGTCTCCCTGGATTCAGAGGTGAAACCATGTTTGTGTGTTGCCTTTCTTACACTACCAGCCCTGTCATTAGGCAAAGATCCTGAGTCACCTTCCAAAAAAATTTAAATTTCTAGCAAACCTGTAGGCCATCTGTTAATGTGGGCAAGCAAGAAGATACTGGGTAGGAAAACTCAGTCACATGGCAGTGTTTATATCCGTCATCACAGCCATTTCTTTTAACCATGTTAAATGCCATTTTAATTATTGTCTAAATTCTTTTTCTGTAACAAATTGTAACAAACAGCAAGCCTGTAGTGAAATGATTCCTTGAAATGAGACCATTCCTCAAAGTCACTTTATGAATATGAAAATCCCATCTATATTTTAAAATGCCATTCATTTTATTGTTAGAGAAACCTCTATCAAAAATCAGCAGATCCCTTCTGGAAAAAAATTGAATTGTCTTCTCTCTGGAACTCAGGTGATAGCATGTGAACTGCGCCACATTCCTGACATTGCAGGTATTATCAGTGCTGACACATGGTGGCATACAGCAGCTGCCATTTGATACAATGCACTAGAAAGTGCCCTGAGTCCAGTAATGTCTACTTGCGATACGTCTTGTACAGTATAAAGATACAGTCTGTTACCACTTATGACAGTCAGGGTAGCTATGACTCCCTTCTCTGTTTCTACCAGAAAGCGACTCCTCAGAATTAGAATCCCTTTGCTTTCCTAGCCTGTGAAGGCAGACATATTCTTAGCAGTACCCTGTGGATTAATATTCACAACAAACTAAAAATACCAGGACAATGCATACATTGATCTGCTGTTCTAACCCTAAAAAGCTTTGCTTAGCACTGGTTTCTTACATATACTAGCTGTGACCACAAACCTTTCCTTGCCTGTACTGAATTTTTATTTTCAGAAATAATTCAAAAGAGGCAAGTTGTTCTAAGGACTATGGTGTGTCCTCAGATAGCAAGTCCTGCCCAAAAATCTGGTGACACAAGAAGGTGGCTTGCTAGTCAGCATTGTTTGCAGCATTGTTTGCAACAAAAATGGAAAAAACCAAAATCACTTCTTTCATGAGAGGAAGACCTAGCTCACCGATGAACAGGTTATAACTAAACTATCTGTTAGTAAAGGGTATTGAAAACTACCCTGTCTCTGGCTCTTAACTTAATGCAGACCCCTGAAAAATATCCCGCCCTGCAATGGGAGACTTGTTAGGGGGGAAGGGCCCTTTCACAAAGATGTAAATAGTAAAGCGGGTGGCTGAATCTCCCAAGACTTGAAAATGTAAGGGTGATTTTGCCTCATGCAGAGAGAAACACTGTCCTTTTTAGTTTGTGCTGCTTGGTAAGCCTTTAGAGATGACCAGAAAGCAGTCACACTGCTGTGAGCAACAAGAGCCAGAGAAGTGTTGTGTTCCCTGGGTCCCTCCATTCAATAATGAGCTGTTCTTTAATTCTCTATCCTGGCCCTTGCTGCAGCCTCCTCTCCATCTTCCACCACCTCTAAAGGCTCCTTCTCAGAGTGCCAGGGCTGGGCAGAGTCCAGCCAATCTGTCAGATTTGGCAGGGCACATGATAGAGAATTCACACAAGTTTTTTACTTCTACAACAGATTCGTCTCAGCAACTGGAGGTCAGAGGATTTCTCAGCTGGCATGGAGTTAGAGCAGTCCGTACAGAGAGTATCTGCTCTGGCCTAAAGCCTTGTGTGACAGGCAAATCTGAACCAGCACAATCAACGGCTGTGTACTTGATCAGCTCTTTCTGTTTTACAGCAGAGGTGTTTCTTACCCTATGTCAGAGACCAAATTCTGGATCTTCCTATACTATGTAAGTGTGGCTCAAGGATTTTCAAAAGTTCGAGGTACAACACAGACCCTAGAATCCCTCTTCCCTCTACAAGGCATGTAGAGCATGCCTTGGCTTCAGCTCTTGCTCTGCCATAGCGCAGTTTGGCCGGAGACCAACCGTACCTGCTGGAGAGAGACTTCAGGCTTGCAAGAAGGAAGAACATCCTTTTGGTATGCTTAGCAGCAGCAGCATAGTATTGTGGGCTTTCCCTTGCGCTTGAGGGTGCACCATATGTATGGAACTGCGGGACAGGGTATGTCTGTCTGCCCTGTGACTTAACATTGCAGATCTCTGGCTTTCTCGTGTGACCCCCTGCATGGCAGCTCACCTATCAGGACTCCAGTAGAGAGCTCTGTGTAATACCCAGTTAACACTCCAGAGGGGAAGCAGGGCATAATTTTTATGCTGTCATGATGTAGAAAGAGGATTTAATGACCTGGTAGTGAGGAATCTGAGCTGAATGCTGCCAGCAGTCTGTGGCCAGGCAGCCATATCCATTGTGCTGTTCCAAATGTGGCAGATCCTGGAGTGGAAGAAGAAAAAATTTTCCCTGCTTCCGCTGGTGTGAAAACTGCTGCACCTGGGTGGAAGATGGGGCTTCAACCTTTGCATGGGACTTGTAAGACTCAGTGAATGTGATACCTCCTATATATGGCCCCTGGTCTGGGAAATTGTTTAATTTAAATTCTGATTACTCTTAACTACGATGCTGAAGCGTAGGTTAAGAACAATGAAACTGGAAAACTGAGAAACTCTAAGTATATATCAGACTCCACTGCCATAAGTGTCCCTCTGTGAAAAGGGGACAGAAGCTACTGATTTCACATTTAATTTCAGACTTCCCATAAGCACTGACCTTCTCAATGCAGGTGTGTTACTGGTGGCTCCTCCCTGTCACTGCTGTGTCCGGGGTCACTGCCTCTGGATGAGGGGACAGAGCGGTCCCTCCAGCCAGGCCCTTGCAGGGGGTCTCTGCATAACTCCACCGCCCTGCGCTGCACTGCTTGACTTCCTTAGGTTGCAGCGAGTCAGCCAGAGAGACGGTGCTGTATGAAGCTTGTGAAAACGTAGCAGGTATGTCTGAGCAGGCAGAGTTAAAGAGAGGTAAAAATGTTGGTCTACTAAGAGTTGTAGCAGGGGCAGAGTCACTTGGACTGAGATCAAATCTAAAGTCTTTTAAATAGGAGAGCGCTTGATTATTTAGCTGGGCATATTCAAAATTTATCTTGCTTCTAGTGACCTCATCTAGTATTTTTGCTGTACATTTCTGATCTTCAGAGCAAATTTGCTCTCCATTTTTCTGCAGATGATAAAGACTGCTGGATTGGAAGCTTGTCTCATAGTTGTATTGGTTTGTGCTAGGAATACTGGAGTATTCTGGATTTTGGGCAATGCAGTTGCATTCATTTTGCAACAATAACTTGTTTTTGCACTGAGACATCTTACGAATGATATTGTTCATTTCATTCCCAATGCATTTGTCTTCCAGGTGCTTGTTTTCGTAGCTGATTTTTAATGATGCCACTTGTGTTACACAGCGCTCTAAGAGCTGCACTATGTTAGTGCTGCTCTCCGTTGGTGTGGGGCTAACGTAGCTCTGTAAGCGTCTGAGAGTAAGAGGCTGTAGCGGTTTGTCACAGGAAATAGGGAGAGAGTGATACATTGGTTTATTTCTGTCCTCCCTCTCAAGGGGATCCAAGAGTGAGGTTGCAGCAGTCTTGTAGGAGTAACATGATTCTACTTCGTGATTATCATCTAACGAAAGGTTTTCAGAGCTCTGGGAGCCACTCTGTCTGTTCAGCTTTTCTGGCAGTGGGTTTTTATCTCCAGATGTCTCACATCCTTCTGAAATTGTCACCTTCTCATTCTCAGTTGAAGATGTCTGCAGATTGCTTCCATTAGCCTGTGATTGTGGTGCATAACTTGATGCTCTGGTGGTTTCCACAGTCGCAGGCACTATAGATGAATCCTTGTGGTGACTCTCTTCCCTTCCTTGGAAATCCAAATTAGATGTGTTAGGGCAAGAGTCCAGGCTGTGGTCTCTTTCAACAATGTTTACTGAAGAGGCCTGGGTTGCATGTTTGGTTTCATCCAAAGACACAAGTAGGTTAAATGTATTAGATTCTTCCTTGCTTGGTTTCTCCTGCTGAGCTTCTGCGCTTACTTTCTGCTCTGGACTGGGGTTTGGCAGGATTAAAGAATCATTAGACTTTTCTGGCTGTGATTGAGGACTCTGAAGAGGGTCAGAGGAGGAAACAAGTCCCGAGTGTTTTCGCAGCCAGTTTATTATCCCCATGGTCAGGGAAAGCTCAGTATCGCAGAGCTTTAGCAAACATTCTTTGCCTTTCCATGTGCTGTGGAAAAAACCCTGGCTGATAATGTCTAGAGCTGGTTGGGAAGCCATGTTCTCCTCAGCTCCAACATGAAAGCTGTAGATGGACAAAGGGATTTCAATGGCTTGTTCTGAAATGCTTTCAGATGTGCACAAGTCATCGTCTAGGACTGGGTTTATTTTGACTTCATTTGGGTCATAGAAGAGCTCATAAAGAGCATCTCCGCTGTAGCTGTCTCTTGGAAATCTACCTGGGACCCTAGGGGTCTGAGCTTCCTTCATTTCATCATCTTGTCCAGGAGAGAATGAATCATAGTAGCCTTCATCACTTGTGGATGTGGATTCCTGGTTGTCACTTTTTGGCGTTCCTGTTTCTGTGGAGCTTTCTTTGGAATTGTCACCATGTTTATCAGGTGAGACTTGGGGGTCTGTCACAGATGCAGCAGCCTGGCTTCTAGCCTTTTCCATGTCAGGACCAGGTATCTTCAGTAACTTCTTATCAAACAGAGCACTCTGGTGTAGCCTCACCGATTTGTTGATGTTGTCCCAAAACTTTGCAAATTCAACAGTCTCATTCTGGCCAGGAGAGGCCAGCTGCTCCACACCCCCTTGGAAAGAGCCCATGACAGGGCTATCTTTGTGCTTGCTTCGTCTCAGCAGAACTTCTTTGCTGTTCTCCAACTCCAGGTGAGCAGAGCTCTCATCAGCAAAGATTTCCCCACAGCCAGTGAGGGAGTCAAAGCTTTTCAGCGAGGCGACATCTTCACACAGGGTGTTGCAGCAGTCATAGGAAGAGTCAGACTGCAGTTCACTGTCCGAGCAGTCTTGTGACAAGCAGTCAGCTGCAAACGTTTCTCCGGTTTTGAAAAGATACTTTGCAAGACGCCGAGAAGACTCACTCTTGCAGCCTGGAGAGGACAAATTCTTGTCCTTCTCAACCAGGAACGTGAGGTTGTCTGGTTTATTTTTTTTTATATGAAATATATCTCTGAGCCCTTTCTTAGATCTCTTGAGGGAAATCCTCTTCCTGGGAATGGTTTTTGCAACAGCTGGTACAAAAGGCATCTGTGGCACAAAGTTCCTGTAATCAATCATCTGACTGCTGCATGCAGACTGGCTGGGGCTGACCACACACTCTTTCTTACTGCTGGAGCTGGACATCCCTGAAAAGCTGATGCTATTGACAAGTCGCCCCTTACCCTTTCCAGAAAAACCTTCCTCACAAGCCCTGCTGCTGGGGCTGCACTGCTCTGTTTTGTCTGCCTCAGTAACGCAGTCATGGGTTTTACTCTTCCTTACAAGTTTGTAGGAGGACCCAGATGATTTTTCCAGGCTGTTGTCACCAGCTCCATTCCTTGCTGCTCTGGTAGAAAATCTGTAGTTCTTGTGGGTGGCCAAACATGCCAGCTGGACTTCAGCTACACTTTGGTTTCCCTCCAGAGCTGCCTTTTTATCTTTCCCCGTGTCGTCTTTGTTAATAGGAACTGTGTGCACTGGTGGCACTTTCTCATGTTGCACACTGGATTTTATGAAGGTCTTTCCTCTCTTGAGCTCCATACTGCTTCCTCACATCTGTTTCTGTAAAGAAAACAGCAGAATAAAGATATTGTGAGTTTGGTGGCTAGCACTTGTAAACTTTGCAAACAACTGGAGAACAAAGGGATGGATATTAAGTATTATACAATTGGTTTTGTTTGCCACTAGAAATTTCCATCACTGAGTCATGGTATTGCACGAGAAACAGATCAAGTGAACCTGAAGGTATGTTGGCAATGGCTGGAAGATCTAGCAAGGAGAAGACAGTACACATTATGGGTTGGTAGCTGAGGCTCAGAGAACATTTTGTCTGTTAGAAATGAGAGGGTTTGGATTTAGGATTATGTCTGCAGGATGGCTTTTAACAAGATAGAGGTCCTATTCTGAAAGCAGAAGAGGCATCAATGAAAAGCAATGCCTGAGGAACTTTTAACATGCAAGTGTGTGCATCAAGGGAGGCAGCAGTTCATAAATCTGTACCTTTGAGGAGGACAAAGAGCTCAAGGTGAGAAATCTCCTGAGAAAATGGATCAAACATTTGACACATGATGCTCACTTTATATTAAAATAATCCTTACCTGTGAATAGGAAATCCATAAACCTTGGTACTATCCTGGGAAGCATGCTGAAACTGAATTACTGTTTTTGCTTCCTCCTGAGCATAATGTATAATTTTCTGCACTACTATTTTTATTGTAAAAAGTAAAAAATGCCACTTTGAAAGTCACTGTTAATTATGACAGAAGTGTCATTGCCGATTTACAAACACCAGTGTAGTACACTGAGCCATTGACACATTGAATCTGACTTGTGCATTCATTAGCTATTTCTAAAAATACTCTATTACCTGTATCAATGCCAATTTTGGTCTCTGCCTATGTGGTTTAGTATTGAATCTGTTTTATGTTTTCATATATCTCATTAGTCATTAATTATTTTAGCCATGACACTTTCAGTTTTCCAGCAGTTATTTCATGGACACATCTGATCCTTTCCTGCCTTATCTCAGCTTGAACATTGAGTAAGTCAATGGGCTTTACATAAAGGTAGGTCAGGGAAGAAGCAAGCACTTCCTAAAAGCTGTTAGAGAAACCAGATTTTTACTGGATGGGGAGCAGGACAAAACCTCCAAGTCCTGTTCTTGAAAGAATGTGCTTGGATTCTTTCCTTAATGAGACCTCAGTTAATGATTTCTCTTGTTTTGAATTGTTTAGACATAACTAAAACCCCTTAGAGCCATTGAACTCTGCAACACACACAAACAACACGGTGCTATCTCTAGCACTCCTTGGCAAACCGTATGTAACAGCTCTGATGAAATGAAGAATTACCAATACTCCCTTGAGAACAATCTCAGGTCAGATCCATGGATCCAGACCTGCAGTCAGTACAAAGACAGCCTCGGAGATTTTAAATTCAGTACCAAGCCTAGCCTTTGTACACTCTTAAAGTACAACGTAAAGCAGTCTTTAGTCTACCTTGCACTATAAGAGCTGTCCATAGCCTCCCGTGGCTTTCTAGTTGCCAGGGCTTGCTGGGAACTGCAACACTCTGACCAACACCTCACAAGATACGGGTCTGTGTATCTGGGAGTTGTCTCACCTGCAGCACTTCTCCAGTACATGGATCAGTGATGACAGCCTGTTTCTCATGCAAGCTGAAACTAGCAGGTGATTAACAATATTTAGAACTAAATGTAGTTCAGTGACAAAAGGTAGAACACATAGGGTAAAGCGGGGATATTCAACATCAGGAGAATGGATGCTATGAAAAACATGTTGGGTTGTGATAGATGGGCGTCTATCAGTATGTTTGAGATGTTGGCACATTTATTTGCATTTGGGGCTGCATGTGAGTATTGCAGAGCATTCTTAATGAAAAGCAGTAAACATTTTACTACACTGTCAGGTATCTGGAGTTCACTGATGCTGCAGGAAACTTGTTTTGCATATTTAGAAATAGGTCACTGGGACATGATTACACTCCTTTTCTGAAAAGCAAGGTGTGATTGAGAAGAAATGCAGTGCATGGAACTCCAGCAGAGTTGTGAAAAGAGTCAGGAACAGCTGATGCAAGACCAATGATTAATATCCCAAAAATAAAGTGTCTGATATCTCAGTCCTTAGCAATTGTAGAAGTAGGTACTTTGTCCCTGTGGGAAGACCTGCTGCTGAGGAGCTCCTTAGAGGTGTGTGGCATCGCAAATGCTAGTGTTATAACAATGTTATGTAGGACTCTTTGACATCCTACAGCTGTTTCTGCCCATTCTGAGTATTAAGCAAGGGTCATTTTTGTAGGAAATTGCATACTTAGGAAGTTTTTCTGTAGATGCATTAAAAAGGCTTTAGAGGTGGATTTGTTTTACTGTCAAGTATGAAACTTATTAAAGCTTAGAATTCAGGATGTCATTAGATAATCTTCTGAATAAAGAAATCTTTGATCTGAATTGTAACTCCTTGATAAGAAACACAGTGGACTACCAGTTTGATAACTGGGGCTAGAAACTTCAAGGCTTGTTCTTTTTTTTATAGATTAGATGAGCAGTTTTAACATGAAAGCCCAAATGGCCTGAATAATATCTGTACTGAGAATATATGTAGTATAATAATGTAAGATACACTCATGGTAGCCCATGCTACCTTTCCAGTTTCCTCTGATGAGGAAAAACGTAAGTTAGGAGTTGTTTTCTTGGGGTTTTTTTAGATCTACTATACATATAATCACTAACTTTGTATTCTAATTGTTTAATGCCTCTATTTAATCCCATATATTATTTTTCTTGTTTTCACCCAGGATTCATGCCAGACTACTTAGTATCTAGTTCGTTGTGTCATCCTGCTTATTCTGTTTTAACACTGGCACAGCTTCAGGAATCTTCCCCATTAAAAATGTTATTAAAAATGAACACCAAGAAAGGGAAGATGTCCTCAGTCAACTCTTTGAGGGCTCTTAAGGGCAGACTACTAGAACCTGCAGGTTTTTTTAAATATTTGTCTCAGATGCTGTTTTGTAACTTCCCATACTATGAGTTCCTCTTCATCCTCATATGATATAAATTATCAATGAGCTTCTTTCCAAATATAGAACAGAAATATTTATGGCATGCCACTCTCTTTCTGTATCTATTAATATTTTTAGCACTTTTGGTTGTAATGGTCTATACCATGATACCTTTTTTTCTTTCTGCAGGGACACAAGTTATATTTCTAACCCCAGAAGCTGTACTAGTGAAGTTAGAAACAGATTAAAGTGCTGTAAGGGAAAGTTACTCTCCAGTGGTTATGTAAAGCTAATCAAAATTCTATGAAAAATTATTCTAGGCATTTAAAAAATGGTACATCTTCTCTGGGATTTCTCAACCCATGCACTCAGCTACACTATTGCCTGTCTCTGCTCCTTTTTAATTATTATCTGGGACTTAACTTGCAGCGTATCTCTTCTTCCACAGGAATAAAGTGTATATGAGGGACTGATTTTGACCTTTGCAAAGGAAATATATTTTGCAATTAAAAATCACTGTAAAGAACATAAACTTGTGGAAACTAGCAGTCAGTCTACTAAGGCTGGGTTGTTCTGTTTTCAACAAGCTCTGGATGTTTTCTTCGTTAATGTTACTTGATCTCTTTTTTTAATATCTGTGAAATTATTTATGGAACACACATTTAAATGGAGGACATCCTTGAATCTTATACTGTCATTTATAATGATCTTAGGTGCAGCAGCGTTGAGACTTCCCATCTACAGTAAACAGTACTTTTATCTGTCTTGATCATACCAGCTGCTCACTTTTAGGATTTCACAAGTGTCTAAGCAGGCAATTAGATCCAGATTTGGGGCTTATAGTATAATGGAAATAAGGTTTTGGGTTAAATTTGGATAATATTGCTCATAAAGTACAGGGATACTTCATGCTCAAACATATACCATCTGTGCAGGGTGTCTGACAGCCTTTTCATAAAAAACAGAAGGTTTTACTGTGTCTGTAATTCATCTAAAAGTAAATAAAAGTTTTAGAATGGGAAGGTGAACACATTTCTGTGGACTGGGGAGACTTGGTTTTAGAACAGTCAAAGAAATTGCTTATAGTTTGGGGTTATGAGGACCTCAACAAGACTGAGTTAGGTAACTGTTCTGGTTAATAAGAGCCATATTCAGATGGCCTAAATTCTACCTAAGTCCAGGTCAACAGACAAGGAGGCCAAAGAGGGGTGCAGTGGAGCTGGACTGGATATTCATTAGGAAGCAGGAGGAAAACGGGTGTAGGCAGGATTCAAATGGTCCAAATATTGCCTTTGTCATGTGGGTCAGAGAAGAGAGGGGTCACACTTACCTCTGCCCATGGCCCCCAAAGTTTTCTGCCAGGCTGAGCTGTCTACAATTTTCCCTCTCTGGAGGAATGGGGGAAGACTTGCTTTGGGTTTGGGGCTGGTGTCAAAGTTATTAGCTTATATCTTGCTAGCTTCTCTCACAGTTGAAAGATTTGTTTAGGTTATCTTCAAAGAAAAGGTAAAAGAGGTTGTGCTTTAATGTGTCAGTAGCTAAAACAGCAGTCCTCTTGGATGTAACTCTAGGAAGATCATCCTACTGGGAAAGTAGAAGTATCTGCTTCAGTGAGGTTGCATGGTTAGAAATAATACTATTATGAAGAGGGAATTTAGATGAACTCTCTGGCTTCAGCAAGTTTGGCTCAAAATTACTTTTGCTTAAGTACGAAAAAATATAATTAAGATTCATTTATTCCAAAATCTTATCAGCTGTCTGGCTTGGACACTCTCACTTGCTTGTTTGTTGTGTAATTTATCTGTAATTGTCTCTCTTGGAGATAGAAATAAGCGAAATCCAAAATACAGTTGTTTTGCAGGGGAGATAGGAGCACTCTTTCTGCTTCTTTACATTTAGATCATTCTTAAAATTGGCAGGTTGTGGAGATGGTACCTTGCTGTCTCTTGCTAAGCAGAATTCTGCGTGCCACTTGGAGTCTTAATTTCACCTCTTTGCAAGCATTTTCCTTTTATTAAAGAGTTGATAAACATTGCATACTCTTTTAGGTTTTTTAATTTAAAAAAGAAGGAAAAAGCTCTATTTGGACTGCTTTTATGTTTTGGCGTATAAGTTTGGAGTGAGTCCAAAATCCCTTTTCCACAAGTGGCTTCATATCAACCAGACTTAAGATCCTGAGTATCAGAGCTACCTTTGAAAATGTTACCCCTGCTTTCCAAACAAAAATGGTAGCATAATTAAATTTCCTGAAAATATATATCTGGTTTGGGCATTTGAACATGCATTATGCTTAAAATGGATGTAGTTTAAGATTACATGTTTTTTAAAATATTTCTTGAGAAATTGTATAATGGGAAAGGGAAAAAGAACGGAGCACTTCGGCAGGCTCTCCCTTCCTATGCCTAGTTAACCTCAGGAGGATTTTTGCTGAGTACCAGTTGGAAGTCCTAAAATGCAAAAACAAGCAAGCATGAGTTGGTGAGAGCCACAGCTACTTTTAAAGTCAGTGGACAATACTAATTTTTAATGCTTAGGATCTAATCAATTAGCAATGCATAAAGAACAGCTGGTGCTCCCAGTAAAGGGGGGAGGGTATTTTTGGAATAAGACTGTTTGTTTACAGTCAAAAACCTTAACTCTCTATCTCAGAAGATAAAAGTTAATAATGGAAATACTTACTAATAATCATGAGCTTATATTCCATTCTGTTAATTTGATTTTTCATTACAAAGCAATAAAATGCTTCCTTGTTAGAGGGTAGGGATATCCTGTCTGCAGTTATTGTAACACTGTTTCTAGTAAGCAAATAAACATAACATTTCTTAGGGTGGAAACCAAAGAGGGTTTTAAAGCAGGGCTCATCTTTTTACTTAATCTGATTACCCTGCTAGTATCTCATCTCCATTAGAAAACAGAAAAGAACAGGGTGGAAAGGATGGAGGATGTAATCAGGGACAGTCATGATTCAGGAAACAGACTAATGTTTATTTTTAAAGATGCCTGTGTGACACACAAACCTACACTGAGATCATGCCTCTTTTTAGGAGTACTCCTCTCATCATCATTAGTGGCTGTATCTTATCATTCCCCTTAATCATTTGTCTCTCTTGGGTAACCCAGGATGCCTAATTATTTGCATATACATTTAGGTCAGGCAATGGCTTTCTCTCGAAGAACCAGCAAAAAGGACATTGGTGTGTTTTTCTTCAACCTTAATTCCTCTGAGCACACAAAGTAGGATCTTACACTCCCCAGCAGCATACTAGAAGGATGTGTAGTTAAATGCTTAATCTTATTAGCAATGTGCTATAGAGAAGCCTGAACCTTCCTTTAAGCCCTGCCAACCGTTCCCTGGAGCTCAGGATTTTTCATAGTAAAATTAACCACTTTTCTACTCCCAGCATACTGTCCTGCTGTGTGTGACAGGAAGGATCCCTGGGGGAACAGCAGCACCCACTGCTTCCCCCAGCCCTGCGTGGGGTGTGCAGCAGGGCGGAAGGAGGCTGAGACCATGACAATAGGAGGTTCCTTCTCTGACAAAAACCTCTGCACCCCTCACTCAGTTTTATTCTATGCCTGAAGCTGAAATAAATGTAACTGCTTGAAATGTTCCAATTACACCGTGTAAGAGGGCAGCATAAACTCCTGCACAGGGAGCTATCGAATCATAACTCTATTGCTAGGAGAAGGCAGCTGAGCAGAAATTTCCGCTGTGTACCTGAGAAGGAACAGGGCATTTTTTACTTACCCTGACCAGCAGCCTGTTGGTACGAGACAGCAAAGTGTTAATGCTGTCAGCTTTGGCTGTTTTCAGTAATTTATTGCTTTAAAGGAGACAGGATGTGCATTTATATAAATACAGGCACACACTTGTCAGATGTATGGAAAAATAAGTAAAAAACAATGCTTCAAAAATGAGCAGTCATCCCAAAATAATAGTCCCTCGGAGTTGCTCTGAGTGTCAGAGCAAAGGAAATGCCATTGCACCAGACCAAACAAGAAGGCAGATCACAAAATTCTACTCACCATGTTTTATCACTGAGCAGAAATCCTCTGTCTCCTAGCCTTGCTACTGAGGCTGGTCTTTATCCAGAGGCTCCTGTGATGCTTTTCAGATTCTGAGGGGCTGGACCACTGCTGCTCTCCAGTGTTACTCTCCACCCCCTGTCTTTTCCTCCTCCTTCTTCCTTCATCCCCACCCCCTCATTCCTCCTGCTTGTAGCTTTTTCATACCTTACATAGATTCTAGGCTTCAACATGTAGCTTGATTTAGGAAAGATGCTTATTTCAGCCATCTGCTTGATACCATGGAAATGCCTCCATTGCTAAGGAATAAAAGCTCAGAAGGTAAGCTTGGGAGTCCTGAGCCAGCATTTTGGTTCCTCTCTGTATGACTGCTTATTAAACAGGGAGGAACACATCCAAATTAATTTCATTTCTCACGTGTTTTTTTATTTCTGACTAGGATTCAAGAAAAGCAATCCTAACATGTTCGTAGGTTAGTGAGATGCTTCACTGTGCAATGTATGCAGACTATTGGACTGTGCCACCCTTTGCAGAGCTTTTGTTAATGTTGAAGTGAGAGGAGATTTCATGTGGGAGCAAAGTGGCATAAGGGGAGAGAGTGAATATTGCTGCTGCCCAAAGCTAGAGTGCCAGGTGTTAGCCTCATATTGCCTTCGACAAACATGATCTGTCGAATTCTCCTTACAGTAAGTCTAACTTCTGCTTCATATGTAGTGAAGTCAACATCTGATGTTACAGTATCATTCTTTGTTGTATAGATGAGTTTATTACCATCACAAACACTAGAGCTTTGATTTCACAAAAGCATAAAGCTGGCATCCTTGCCCGAGCCCTCTCCCCATGAAGGGCTCCCAACCTGATCATATCTTGATTGTCCCTCCCCATTAACTCTCCTCTGAGTCCTTTACATCCGTCTCTCAAATCCCCTGCTTTCTCCTTCCTGCTTGTTAAAACACCTCTGTTGGGGGTGTGATAGGAGCCTCTTAAAAGCAAAAGTGTATGCCATGAAGCAGTGGCTTAATCCACTTCAGTAGCTCTCCTGTGAGATGCAGTTTAGAGCTGTACTCTAGGATAATGCAGTAGTTTGTACAGACTGGCATTATCTGTGGGCGGTTTACCCTTCTGACGTAGGGGCTAACATCACGGTTGCTCTAACGTAGTGAACAGGCAGCTCTCAGGTGATTGAGTGAGACAGAGCAAGCTCAGGCAGGTCCAATCTGTGCAGGTATTTAGAAAATCCTCCAGCTCTGTATGAACTGAAGATGAGTGTTCCCTCACAACTGGAGCAGGTGCATCTGTCAGAGAGCTGATCTCTTCTGTCCCCACATGACAGCAGAAAGGGAACAAAAGCCTTAACCTGCTACCTGTTCCCATCTGCCTTTTCACAGTGTGCTTTAGCTGAACCTTGGAGATGGGGGAGGGAAAGAGCTTAAACTTTTATGCTAAGCTTCTAAAGCTGAAAAATCAGCCAGTTAACCTTAAAAGGATGCAGAACAGAGTGCTCCTGCTCTAAGTGCCAGCCAGTAAGCCACTCAGGTGTCCCCAGTGGTAAAGAGTGTAAAGTTACATCTTGGAAAACACCCCGGGTTCAGTCCACCTGCAACAAGTAGAAAGCCCTTGTATGACTTCACCAAAAGACTGGTGGGAGGAAAGAACAAGCTGTGGGTGAATCCTAGTAGCTCTGGCAAGTAGATTAAGACCAATCATGAGAGAAAATACATTCATTAGAAATAAGATTTGATGTTTTTTACTTTATGTGAAATATTTGTATTAATACAGGAGAAAGCCTTTTTCATGGTGGATATATGAAGCCACCAAGTTTTCAGGTAGTACATCTTTGCTCTGCAATGATGTCACTTTTGAGAGTCTCCACTTCGTGTTTTGGAAAGAGGGAGCCTTTAAAACTTTGAAGTCCTTTGTTCAAAGTAACACCAAGGCTTGTTAGAAATGCTGATAGACATGAGAGTCATCAGAGGTCACTTCTGGTGCTGATTCAAGGCTGATGGCTGGTGTTGGTATTGTCTGAGCAAATCTAGCAAAACTAGGGGTTTAGAGTTTTTATTTGAAAATTACTCACGCACTCAATTTCTGAGCTGAGTTTCTGAACTCTGAAGCGTAGGCATTAAAGGTAAAGGTATGTCAGAAAAGATGTACCCAAATATGCCATGTGGAGAAGGAAATAAACAACAGAGAGCACTTAAAATTGCATTTGAAGCCTACTTCATGTTCAACTCAAGCTCAATAAGACAAGCCATCCTCAAAGATTTAGAGAAGAGAATCTGGCCAGGGAGGGACTCTTAGCTCTGGTAGTGTTTCAGGTAGTTCCTATACCTGCTGTCTCTAGGACAATGTATTGCTGCCTCTCAGGAATTGGGAAAGCTCTCGTATAGATGTCCTGGTTTCTAACAAATGGCACCTGTTGTCCCTTTGCTGGAGGAGTTAGGGAAGATCACTCTAGACCTGGATGAGATACCCAAATCTGTTCATGGTGTCTCAGGTAAAGCAGCTCCTGTGATGAGACAACTCCAGGTTTTAGGATGTCCATATGGACAAACATTTCCATCTTTAGAGCCTTTTATTTCCCTTCATCAAGGGAAGTGGCCAAATCCGTTGGCCATCCATAGCCATAGCTATCTGTAGCTATCCATGGCCATAGCCATCCATAGCCATAGCCTGCATTGGCCTAAACCACAATCTTATTGGATGCACTGTTAAATGCACAGTATGTTGAATAGCAGCTGAACCATGGTAGCCTTTATGCATTGCAATAGAGCTTTTTTTCCTTCCTAAAAAGTTCTCAACTTGCAGTTCCCTGAACTATCCTTTTCTGCTATCATTTCATTTCAGGCTATTTCACTGTGGCTCTTGATCAGCTTGGTTCAAAAGGTTGGTTCTTGGAGAATCTAATCACCCTCTCTAATTCTGATTAATTCAGTCTGTCCAGAATTGTTTTGGGCATCAGTGGGCATAAAAGGGAATGGAAATCAGAAAACTGTAAATGAGGGGCACATGGAACAGCTGCCATCTGTTTAGCAGAAGCCCACAGCCTTTGGCATGGGGAGTAAGAAGAGGGTCCTTGAGAGAAGAGGGACTAGGGAACGTACAGTCCTTGGTGTGGCAAGAGTAGGGCAGCAGGGATCCTTGGTATCCAATGAGGAGGACTGGGGAAAGGAGGAGGAAAATCCACAGAAGGGGGCAGTATGGAAACACAGAGAGGGAGTTTTTAGATGAAAGCAGGCCCAGCCTGGCGGAACTTGGAAGCCTGCATCTCCCCAGTGTGGGTAGCAAATATTTGCGTCAAGTGATTGAAGACAAATATTAGCACGAGCAACTCACAAAAAGCAAACTATACTATTTTTTAAGTTTCTGTCATGGAAGAAGGTAACAGATTCAGAACAAAAGCGACTCGGAACAAAACCATTTGCTGAGGTAGGTCTATTTGTTTCCAAGGAATTACTTACAGAACTAATTTGACCCAGGCTATTTCCTGCCAGTGAACTAATGAAGAGTATAACATCCCCAATCCAGTTGAGCTTTCTGCTAACATCCGCTTAAACTTAATTATTCATGGATTCCTATCAGTATTTCTTGGTAAAATGCAAAGCATGTTGTAGAGAATTGGTAATGGGATATGGAGCTTTTTCTCTCCAGATTGCTAGCAGAAAACTGCCCTAGGTTGAAGGGAACAAGCTTTGCTACTTATCTCACTGCTTCCCAGGGTTTACATTAAGTTAATTGCTACTCTCTTCTTGGTTACTTGGTGAGCTAGTGTCTGCTGCAAAATTTAGGATTGTGAATTGCTGTTAATAACATCAGTACTTAGCAAAGGAAATAGAAGGATTTTTATCCACAGATTTCTGTAATTGTATTCCACCTCAACACCTCCTGCCTGTCTTTGAGGCACTGTCATTGCCCTATTTGCTGCCAAGGGGATGAGGTGGAGCAGGTAGGGTTGCAAGAGCCCCTTTCAGTACTGGTATTAAAAAGCTTGGCTTCCCTGCCTGCCAGCCAGGCCTCAGAGTGCCAGTAATGATGCCCTTGATGGCAGGAAGGAGTGCCAAGTGCCTCCAGGATGGGACTGATCACATTCTCAGTATGGCTATTCTGGGGACTATGGATGACTCATTGCGAACTGCTTGTTGCCTCAAAGAAGAATGAAAAGGGATTTTGAGAAAAAAAGAAAGTGGTGAGGACATTTCTCCAGCTGTTAGAATAGTGGCTGCCCTTAAACTTTCTGCTTTAAACAAAAAGCTCTCAGCTAAGAAATGCTTACCTATAAAATCAACATGGGAAAAATGAGCTGCATTAAATGCTGTGAACAACTACTCCAGAAGAATTGTTTCACCAAATCATTAAGAACTCCAAGGCTCTAGAGACCAGAGACAACACCTAGGAGGGACATGATACCTCAGGGACCTGACCTCAGAAATGTTTAAATACAAGGCACATTTTCAGAAGTTTTTCCATTCCAGATATGCCTCTGTGTCATAGGCATCTGTCTAGATGAGGCAAGAATACCTCCAGTTTATTGAACTGCTACTGTCATTAACAGACACTCTCTGTCTCAAAGGCAAAATAATCATTCAGCATAAAGCATGGGGGATGGCAAAATGCACTATTCCACAGACATCCCAGTGCAACCTATAAAAAAATTTTCTCAGCTTCTGCTGAGGAAGATGCTATTGTGATGACTGGAAGGAAGGTTATGGGAAATTTTTAATGACTCTTTTGTATGACTTGGTTTCCCTGCTTAATTTTATATTGCCCTGTGCCTGAATACATACAATTAAGTGCTCTGAAGGCTTTGTTAAAGGCTCAGTCAGGAAAGGAAAAAACATATAGGTGTAAGTAGCCATAGATATACAGCTTCAAATAACAGAGACCATCAGTGAGGGAGAAACTATTGCAGTGGCTCTAATGGGATAGTCTTTCAAATGCTAAAGCTGGGATCAAAGGAGAGCTAAAACCAAAAAGACCTAGGTAAGAGAGAAGTGAGTAATTAGATAAAGTTAGTGAGGGTGAGTGCAATAGCACAGCAGCCTCAGGTCTACATGCACAGATGGGGATGCTGAGCTGTGAGCAGGACAGGCTGCTGCTCCCACTTCTGCTTTTCACCATATGCTTTTATTTTGTATCCCAGTTAAAAAATAAAATGTATGTTGCACAGAGATGCTGGCTTGGTCGCACTGCAGAAGATATACTTGTCACAGGATCTTGCAAAGGAGTCCTCATGGGTGGTATGGAGGTGTGCTGGTTTTGGTTGAGATAGAGTTAATTTTCTTCACAGTAGCTAGTATGGGGCTATGTTTTGGATTTGTGCTGGAAATGGCGTTGATAATGCCCAGAAGTTTTCCTTACTGCTGAGCAGCGCTTACACAGAGCCAAGGCCTTTTCTGCTTCTCCCCCCACCCCACCAGCGAGCAGGCTGGGGGTGCACAAGCAGTTGGAGGGGACACAGCCGGGACAGCCGACCCCAACTGACCCAAGGGATGTTCCAGACCATATGACATCATGCTCAGTATATAAAGCTGGGGGAAGAAGAAGGAAGGGGGGGACATTCGGAGTGATGGCATTTGTCTTCCCTAGTAACTGTTACGCTTGATGGAGCCCTGCTTTCCTGGAGATGGCTGAACATCTGCCTGCCGATGGGAAGTAGTGAACAAATTCCTTGTTTTGCTTTGCTTGTGCACATGGCTTTTGCTTTACTTACTAAACCATCTTTACCACAACGTATGAATTTTCTCACTTTTACTCTTCCGATTCTCATCCCCATCCCAACTGGGAGGAGTAAGGGAATGGCTGTGTGGTGCTTAGTTGCTGGCTGGGGTTAAACCACGACAGGGGGCCATGAACCAAATCACAAATCCTGTTTTGAGGGAAGAAACCCCTTGGCTGAGTGTGTAGTTGATAGGAGCTTGAGGAAAAAGAGCACTACAGCCAGTTTGCTAACTGCGACAAGTAGCCCCTTGCTGTGCATAAAATCTCACCTGTCCACCAGTCAGCATTTAAATACAGGCAAACAAAAGAACATTTGGAAAATGGATGATAAATGAAGCCTTTGAAATCGCCAGCAGTGCAGTTGGTAACAACGTGGTTAGAAATGCTTATGGTCAATTTACTCAGTGGAACATACATTTTGGAAACAAATCTGTGTGTTGGATTTATGTTGTTAGTGGCACTGTCACAGCCAGATTTCATTTTAAAGTGGCAAGTTGTACATCTTAGAAGAGAATAAAATACACACTTTTAAATGCAGTTTGCTAGCAGACCTAGAGATAATGTTTGGCGGTGTTTGTTTCTCTTGTTCTCCTGCCTCCTGTGTGCTAGGTGGTAGTGGCTAACTCCAGAAGCTTACTGCCTGCTGCTGCCTTAACTGCTATCACAGCTGGAAGGTGAAATCTCTGACCATGTTCCATGAAGTCATTAAATGATGTTTGTGGTAGGAGTATGGCATTACAAGCAAGGCTTTTATGGTAGTGAAATATGACCATTAATATATTTTTGCAGTTACAGTAAATAAGCAGTAAAACTGAAAGAAGTCAGCTTCTGACGAAGTGCTCCATTAATGTATCATGAGTATTGACAAATCCAAGGTCGTCATTTGGTTTGTAGCTACACTAATTACCAGCAGGTTTTAAAATATGGTATTTTATGGGTCTTCTAGCTGACAGGCTATTTAGAGAGGGGTGATTTGTTGAGCACTATTCTTCGGGCTTTATCCTTTCATGGCTTTGGCTGTTACCATAGCTCTGCAACAAAACAATCTCTCCCAGCTGTTTGATTTTTCACAGGGGGGTTATTAACATTTCTAAGCCAGCTGATATGCCTAGGCAGTACTCAAGCGTATTAAACTGTTACTTATTTCTCTTGCAAATGTGCAGTAGCCATTTCCCAACCAGTAGCCAAGTGCCAGTGCAAGCCAGGGTGGTGGGATGGCTGGGAGACAGGAATAGTGTGTTGGAGGACAGAAAGCTGGGAGCCAAGCTCAGGTGGGGCCATGTGAATGGTGCTGTGTTATGGTAGGGTGGATGCTCTGTTCTTCGTTGCTGTGTGTTGAGGGGGGTGGTAAGCCTGTGAAATAGGACACCTTCATTTGGGAAAAGAGATTCAGAAATTATTCTTGAGCTTTAATACACAGATGGCAATTTCTCGCCCTGCAAATGCACTACTAAAACCTGCACTTCTGAAAAGGACTAGTGTTTTTTAATACCTATGTTCCTAGGCACCTGGTTTGAAACACCTTACAGGGAGTCTAACTCTCCTTGAAAATCAGACACCTTAAGGTACTTCGAAGCCCTTTACATGTTGGAGTTTTACTGTGGGGAAAAAAAAAAGCAGCAGGAGACTGATGAGTTCTCAGAGCTTGAGTGGAAGATGTATGAAGTAGTATGAAGTGGGGAGTGCTGATGACTGCCTGGTCATAGCTATATAGGCAGTCATTTGGGGCTTGACAGTGGTTCAAAGAGCCTGGTCCATTCAGAGCTAACAGAGTGGTATCCCCAAATGGACAGAAGCCAGCCACAAAATGAGTTAACTTCTTCCTCGGCTCATTAAATGATTTGCCCAGTCAAGAATGAAGTCTGGATTCACATGTAGGTGCATGTGTTGTCATAGAAATGGTATGAGAATGACAGAGGGATGGGGACCTTGATTTCCTCATTTGTTGCTTTATCCTGAAGTTTTCTGTACAAGAAATGTTGCTGCATCTCCTCACGCTGTGTAGGGCGGGGGGGTCTGTGGTGGGCAACCTATAAATCAGTCACACGAGTGCCAGTACTGCTGGTTGGAGCTGGAGTAGGCAGATTTCTCTGCCTTTGGCTCTTTCCTGTTACAGATGTTTTCCCTAATGCCAGCATGGATCAAACCCAGATTAGTCTGCTCCAGATTGGGAAGCATTGCCCCGTAATTAGAAATTACCTAAAATAACAAGGTGCTACAATACCTAGGTAGTGGAAGAGCCCAGGTAATATGCAGAGAAACATGAGTCAGGGAGGAGGCTAGCTCTTAACTGCTGTGGTCCTCTTCCCATAAGTGCTGCTGCCCACGGTGGGGAGGGGAGGAGTGGGCAGCCAGGTGGACAGGAGTCGCCTGCTTTCCCAGCAGCAGCTCCCAGGTGAGTGTGTGTGCCCGGTGCCTGGCACAGTGCTCCCAAGACACCCTGATGAGGGCTCCTAGATTCTCTGACAGTAATATTATTTTCCCTGTCCTATAAAGGTCTTTCTTCAACACATAAACAGGTGTTGAAGTGTGACTTTTTGCCTGATCTACCTGATGTGTGCTGCTATTTCCACCTGAAATGTCTGATGTATTTTTGATTATTAAGGTGCTAGCCTGTCACATCCCTTCAGTGTTCAAGGGTGTGGGATGAGCGGATCAGCAATGTGTGTTTTATTTCAGAGTTCTCATCTTTGGCTGTTCGTGGGAGGACAAAAGCTTTCCATGGAGATGATATGCCTGTCAGACTGTGGCAATCATCAGCACTTTCTGTGAGGAGAGGGAGACCAGATTCACTGCTGAAGCAAGCAGGCGTAATGACACTGCATTTTTAGCACCCCAGTAATAGATTATTGTCTATACTCCAGCAGCCCCATTCAGAGCTGTGGGTAATGCGCTGGTGACAGACCAGCTGAATGGTGACATGGGACAGGAGGCAGGGGAGGGGGAGCACAGCTGCTGCATCTACAGCTGGGGCCTCCATGGTGCATGGGTGCTGCAGCAAGAGGGCTGCAAAAGGCCACTGAGCAGCTCTGGGGTCTCTTTTGACTTCTTCCTGGCTTGTGGGCACGGTGTATACAGTGCACTCATGCAATAAAAGGAGAAGGAAAGTGGAGTCAAAAGGAGCCAGGAAGAATAGCTCTCATTTAGTAAGCATTTAAAATATTTCTAGGCAGAAAAATGTTTAGGAAAATATGGATTTATTGTTCCCATTAATTTTTCGGGCTTTTTCCTTTTGCTAGTTGAATTAGGCGTAATTCGTATTAATATATTAAGTATTGTGCTTATAAGAGAGATGCTGGTTGGTTAGAGAACAGTTCAAACTACACTCTCAGACACTGCATATTCTTATTTAATATATTTAATATAACTGTGTTTTAATTTGCTTCATAATAAAGAAGAAATAAATATCCAAAGTCAGCTTTCATGGAATGAAGTAATTGGTTGCACACTCTTATAGCATTTTTAACAGGAAAATTTATAATAATATTGTAACTTCTTTTTAGCTTAATTTCCCAATCAGCAAGATTTATGAAATATTGTTGTTTGTACCTGCCTACTTGTCCCTGCCTTTGAATAACTTCTACACCTATTAGCCAGGTTTGTCTTAACTTGAGATAGTGAGAAAGCTCTCAGAAAATACGCCTTTTTTTAAAGGTTTCATGAAACTACGTGGCAAGCTAGCAGAGACAGGCCATCTAAGTAACTCCACTGGCAGAAGAAGGCTGGAAAAATGTCGTGGTTTCAGGTGGGATAGAGTTAATTTTCTTTCTAGTAACTGGTGTAGTGTTATGTCTTGGATTCAGTATGAGAAGAATGTTGATAA
>JANHGO010005482.1:0-22990 GCA_024606505.1 Aquila spilogaster
TCAGCATCTTAGTATCATGTTTCTAATGGAGGCAGCAGTTGCCCTGCTGATATTGTAAGCTTTTTAACAACATCTAAGTCTGTGGATCACTGCTGCTGGCGAGAAATAGCTTTGAGCCTCCTATGTAAGAGAGTATTGCAAAGATGTCACTTACAGGTGCAGTTTATATGAATTTCTACAACAGACAGTGTTTTAAATGTTTGCTGAAACTTAAATAATAACCTTAAATAATAGTTACCTGTTTTTTAAAGAAAATCAGAGAACTTTAGAGTATGGCAATGTCTGACGGGCTGGGGGAGGCCCTGTGCAGGATTGGGTTCCTGCAGAGGCTGAGCTTAGTTGTGCGCCTTGTGGCAAAGGAACCAATGTTAGCAGAGGAACCAGGGAGCTTTGTTACTGGAGATATTTCAGAAGGAAGGAGTATCCCAGTAAGCCTGCCAGGCCAGAGACTTTCAGTAGCCATTGGCTGTGTGTGAAGCGGTTCTGAAGACCTATTATCTTGTGTGTTGTAGTTAGAATTCAGTTTAGATTTACGGATGCTTTCCCAGATCTGGTGCCTGTGCCTTAGCACCTGGAAATACAGTTGGACGTCACTTCCATTTGCTGTTTGATGTAGCTACCCTAAGGCTCTGTGGATGCACAAAATCCCACAACTCTCCATTCTTCTTCTGCCTGGGTTGTTGTATTAAAAAGAGCAGTTTTACTAAGAAATTCTGGCAAGGCAATACTATGACAACTCTGTTGTTGCCACCTTCTCCTTCGTTAGCTCCCACTTTTCTCTCTTACAAAAGTAATGCCACCTGCATGGTCATTTTCTACCCTTTTGTAAATGGCTGTTATTAACCCAGTGGTTGATCCTCCCCTTTGGGAGCCTCTGGGCTCCCTGGATCCCTGTTCACCACGGTCACGCTGATTATTTAACATGTTTCACAAGAGCCTCGGATACTTTAGCTGATGTGTTTTGTTTATCTTGCATGCTTTTCTTGTAATAGATCCCAGTGCTGCTCGGTCCCACAGATTGTTTTAAATTTTGAGTCTTTGGCATGCATGTTTGAACTTTATGTTTTCCAATTCTAGGAAAATGTACAATTGCTTTACTGTCTTGCATATTTGACCATTGATTTTAGCCAGACTTTGAATTTACAGTCCACCCAGTCTCCATTTTGTTTTAGAACAACCTGGTTACCCCATCAGTTTCTTTTTCTCTCTCCCTGTTTTCTTGAAATGAAAATATCTTTACAACTTTAAAAATAATATTTGCCTTGTTGATAATTGCTGACCACCTATGCACTTAAGTCTGTGTCTCTGTTGCTGGGTAGGCCATAGGAATCATACTTATGCAATGAATACCTAGAGTAAATTATGTAAACAATTCCATTTCTTTTTCTCAGTCAGAACTGACGATATTAAGGCCATTTTGCTCCCTAGAAGAGCACCTCTTGGCAGCTTAATGTCTTTTTATTTAGTTGTTTGCCATCTGTAACTTGTTTCTGCTCTTTCTTTATTGGCTATTGATGAGGTCAAGATGGTGATCTGGCAGCTGCTGCTGACCACCTGTTTTCCAGCTCATCAGCCCACATGGTCGCTCCAATGTCACACACATACTGCAGAACCCGTTTCCATCCAGGGGTTTGCTCTTAACCTATTTCCTCACAAGCCTAGGGAAGTCCCTTCTTCCACCGCTCCTTCTCCCTGCCGGCAGTGTGCCTGAGATCCCACAAAGAGGATGTTCCAAAACAACAGCGTTCAAAGGCTGTGCAAATTTCTGCCAGCCTTTCCATAAGCAACAAAAGAATCTGCTTCCTGTTTAAAAAGAACCACTGACATTGTGTTTCAGTTAGAAACCAACCACACATGCCTTTTTGCAAAAATTCCTCTTTGATCATTACAGGGCCTTCATTTTTCTTTCCCACTAATTTGCCATTACTCAGTTAAAAGAGTAGAACATGGAGTTACCACTGGCCAGGAAGCGACTGCAGCTATTGCGCCATGGAGGGCATCCATCTGCATTTCACAAATGGAAAATGGAGCAGTGTTTCTGGCAGCTTTCTCAAAGAGGAGGTTAGCAGTGGCATCACCACTCCACTTCTAGCAACTGTATATTTTCTAATGGTGAGAATTATGGTATGGAGACAGAAAACATCCTTGTCTTGCCTTTTGTTTTCCCTTCCTCCTCTTCATGAGGAAGTATTATTTTCAATGATTTCACAGTAACATTACAGACTTACAAAGATTTACACGCTGTGCTAGGTTCTGCAAGATCACCCAGGTGCATTTATTTTGGTGTAATGTCTTTGCTTACAAGACTGCTATTGAGCTGATGAGCTCCACATAGAGCTGCTTCAATGGGGGAAGCAGAGCTGAAATGCTAGCAGCGTGGAAGTTCTTGTCTGGGTACTTAGTAGCTCCTTTCTTTGGTGAATACTTTGCTTATATTTTTTTTGCTTGATAACAGGAATAAACTTGAAGAAGTAGCTGCCAAGTATTTGAAGAATATGTGTTTGCAGAGCGTTCCACCTTTCACTGGTCTTTCTTTACTTGGGCTGCCAACCTCCTGCACCTCTAAACACATTTGCTGTAGCCTTCTTCCAAGTCCTCAAATGGCAAAGAAGACTGCACATTTGCAGTAATGCAATGGTGTGGGTTTACTTTAAACTGCAGAGTCCACGCTACTAAGAATCTGCTCCTCAAATTTCTTTCAGATTCCTCATAATTTCTTCCGATTCACAAATGTTCAACTAATAGCATACACAATGGTCCTGCCAGTCTTCATGCAGAGTCTGCATAGCTATAAATTGCATGACATGACAATTATCATGCAATTTGGGGGTTGTGGGAGCTGTAAACATTATAGTAATCTGATTTAAATACTCAGTGCTCCAACAAATTAGGCATTGAGTTCTGCCTTGAATGCAAATGCAATTTCATCCAACCCTAATACCATAAAAGTACACAGAGAGAGCATGTGGCTCACGAAGTATTTTTAAAAATGAAAATGTTGTATATATTAATGAACACAAAATAAAACCTAGGGAGAAACATAAATATACTTTGTGATGCTTATCTCAGGGATCATAGTTCAGCTTTCTACTTCTGGAACAGCTAGCAGTTCAAAAACGCAATATTTGATTCAAAGAGTTTGTTTTATTTACGTTAAATATTCCCCACGTATCCAAAATGTATCCCTTTGCCATAGACCTGCATCTCTTGCATCCTGCTTGCACCCTTCCCTCGTTGGATGCAGCTGCAGCACAGGGTGAGCCTTGCATGGGCCCTGCATCCTGGAGATGCTGTGTGCTGGCAGCAGGGCGTGTGTGCCTGCCTGTGCTTCTCCAGGCTGCTGCTTGTCACCTGGAGCGCTCCAGGTATAGGAGCTCTCATCGTGGGCGAGTAACCCCAAGCCTAGTTCAAAGAAGGAACAAAAAGTCAGTCCGTTTGTCAGAAGCTGCCATTTCTAAGACAAGAGCGAGCAGATGGATAGGGACAGGCAGGGAATAAAGAGAAGCAATGACAGTATTGATCTGTACGATGGTGTGCTCTGCTGCACATTGTGTTTGGGTGTCTCCCTCACAGTGTGTGAGGGCTGTGGAGAGGCGAGGGTACCTTCACACGACTGGCTTAGCTTTGTGCTGGGTCAGGCAGCTCGAAACCGAGGGTGTATGGCAGATAACATTCCCATTGGGGTTTAGGAGATAAAAGTGCCTGCAGGTAGCTAGTAGAGCCTGTCTAGAAACGGGGAGAAACACAGATTAAAAGTTTTTAACATCTAAATGCTGCTGGTTCAGCATTATTAATTGTTGTGTGTTGTGATCTTGAAGGTGAATACAGAGCCCGTCCTGGAGCAGCGCAGTGCTTGCACCCAGGGCTGCTTGTGAAACACAGGCAGGGCTTCATTCTGTGCCCGGCAGCTGAGCCCCTGGAGCACAAGGCACAGCATGCCTTGTCATCCTGACAGAGGAAGGACATCACAATGAGCACTTTAAAGGTAAAAAATGAAACAGAGGAAAGCCCAGGGTATTACCTTAGAAAGAATGGAGCTGTCAACAGAAATCAGAGTAGTCCCTAAGTGGAGCATTTCTTTCCCACACTCCACGCACATGCAAACACTTGTCATTTTCTGCACCTTTTTACCACCTCCTTTAAAACACACTAGCTATGACGGGAAAAGCCTAGATGTGTGGCTGTCCATTTCCCCTTACCAGCTGCAACTGCAGCAGCTGGAAGAGCACTCAGTCACCAAGCACTTCAGAGGTGATATCAGCGACACATGCTTCATGATGCAGTCATGAGCACTTCAGAGCAGCTCAGGCACCACTCCACTTCTGAGACATGGTGCATCACTTGTGTTGCAGCCTGTCTGAGCCCTAAAAGACTGGCAGCAACAGAAACCAAAGTGAACCAAGTGTCAGCCCATTGCATATCTCCTATAAGCAGAAACATTTGCAGTGATCAGTCAGCAGTTTATTGGCTAAGATTAACAACTGAGATAACTACAAATAAGTGGCTTTGCAGCCTTTTCTTCTAAAGTGTCTTTTGCAATCAGTATGAATTATTACAGTGGGTTTCAAGAGGTACATAGAAAGTTCAGCTAACAAGCAGATAGATATAAAAGAAAAGGATAAAGGGAAAACCAATGTTAATGGCTTTTCCTTACCAAAGACAGCTGGAGTTCATAACTGTATCACTATTCGTCTGCACAGTGTCATTGTCAGTCTGAGGACAAAAAAAAATCAATGTGCTGTTTTCTTTTTCTTTTCTTTTTTTTTCTTTGGAAACTGAAGAATGCAAAAACTAGATTAGGACAGATCAGTTCAAATATCTGGTCTGATGGCAGATAGCACTGGGATCAGAAAAATGAAAATGCTCTATGAACTCTGGCCAGAAATTCCACATTTACTAGAAAACCAGTAGTGCTGTTGTTCTCTACTGGGATGATGTGATCCTCAGTGCTGTCCTAACTGCTCACGTCTCCCAGGACATGGAAAAGGTTTCAAAAGTGAAATCTTCTGGAGAGATGGGCCCTGTTTTAGCCAGAACATTTTGTGCTGTGCATACAGTTGCTTGCATGATTTAGAGTCAGTGCTCAAACAGTCTTTAAGAAAGACCTCACTTTGAAGCTAGTGCTTGCTCTCAGCCAACGTCCCAGTGTGACCCCAGAAGGAACTTGGCTGCTGAAGGTGCAGTGTGCCTTTGAGTATGATGAAAATACAAATCCCCAATGACTTGTCATTAAAAATCTCTTCTTCTAAATGTAGGGACCTCTTGACCAGATTTCAGCAGGTCATTGTTAAATGTAACATCATCGTTAACTCCCCTTTGCTGACCTACCCATCACTTGCTTCTTTTGCTGCCCAAAAGGGCTATGCAGTGTCCCACCCAAGAGCTGATACACATGACCTCAGGCCAGCAGATCCCGAAATGCAGCCTTGCCAGCTCTTGCAAACTGAACGCAAACCTCACTACTGTTTAAAAAAAACCTTTAGTTCCTTCATTTGAATAAGTGAAAATCTTAGTTTTCATAAACATGTATAAGCACCTCATGTTATAAACATGGATATGGAGAAAAATGTAATGATATATACTTCTATAGAGTTGGGAAATATCGAGCACAAAAGAAACTGAAATGCATTTTATTTTTAGAATACCCCTGAGTTTTCAGACCTGGCAGGAATGCTGTAAAGTTTTGTCTCTGCACAGTGAAAGCACAGTGACTTTGGAAATATTTGTAGCCTGTTTCATGAGATAGTGCCATTTGAACCAAAGTGGTTTAATATCTGAAGCGTTTGGTGGGCTGAAATTTCATGAGGACTAACAATTCTTGTATTCGTTTATCAGATAAATAATGTGATGCGAACGCGTCGTACTCCTTTTCTGAAAGTTGATTAAGAAATACATGATTCTGAGTCTCGCAAACTTCTCCACCTCCTCAACTGGCAGTAGAATCAGCACTGCTTTTATTACATGTGCTTCCTCACTTCCATTTAGGGATGAAAATTAAAAATTAAAAAAAAAGAGAAAAAGAGAAAGAAAGAAAGAAAGGCAGAAAGAAAAAAACCTTCTAAAACAACTGCTGCCACCTAGTGTTACACCAAACACAGAAAATCCCACCCAGGCTCTTCCCACTGGAAAAATCCTCTGTGGAAAATCCAATTTCCACTGATTTCAGCTGGCACCGACTTCCTCAGATATTAATGTTACAGCTTACAGAAGAAGCTACATATTTTCCTTCGCTATATCCAGGACACCTGAGAATCTGTGTGTGTGTGTTGACATGATGGCAGATAATTCAATTGTATTCTGCAATTTTATACCAGTGCAGATGGCGACATTACTTGGCAGACTATGGAATGCAGCAGTGGTGTCAAAAGTGAGTAAATGTGTCTACTGGCTCATTATGTACCTGCTTCAGAGAGCTGGCTCTCAACAATATAAGGCCTTTTAAAATGTATTTGCCATACTGAGATAAGTAACATATTTTGAAGCATTACAATGAGTATTTTATACCTGATTTTCTTATGGTAGAAATTCTTAAACTAGAGCTTCTCACAAGGAATTTGTGATGCAGCATTCTCTTCAGAATGGTACAGCTCCTAATGATCCTTAGTGTTGAATAAAATCTATTAGGAGATGAGGCATACCAGAAGATATTGATTACACATCATGGTGGTTGTGGCAATAATTCTGATTGAAATGAATTGCACCATTTATTTGCACGAGGTCTGATACACCGTGTGCTGTTAAGTACGCTTTCTGTGAGACAAAAGCTCAGTCAGAACAGCGTTATCACCACTTACTTCTAATGGGTAGATGCTGAAAGCCAAGTAAGATTATCTCTGTCTGGTCTGAGGTTTTACAAGTAATGGAATCCACTGAGATTTCTGCAAATGCTTTGGGCTCAACTCGTGCCCGCTTTCTGAGGTCCTCTGCGGTCACAGAAATTAAGTAATCCTCCAAAAATTCCTGCTTTGACTTGGTGAATATTATTGAATACGTTCTGTAGACTCTTAAAGGCAGAAGAAATGACACTGACAGCGCTTCCGTGAATGCTTGATTCTTGGGAACCGTACCATGAAGTGTGCACGGTGTTTCAGTGTTAGCTGTAGGGCTCCAAGAGTCCACGAGTTTTGTCCATGTTTCCTGCTCTTGTATCAGCACACTTCTCAAACTGCTGTAGGAGGATTTAGAAAATGAAAGGAAGGTCGGCTCTGATGGTCAACACTGTAAAAGAGCAGGAATTGTCAAGAATCCCATGAGAATGTTCTGCTCCTCAGAGGACTGGGAAGTAGTGGCCAGTGTGGCACAGACACGTTCTAGAACAGGTTACTACTTCTGCATGTATGCAAAAGCTGAAGTAATTAAAACTGCAGAGGAACACCTGAATACCATCTTGCTGCAATTTCAGTGATCACCAGGAGGTATGAGAAAATTTAGAACAGCAACTTGAGAGCAGCCTATGAACTGTGAAGGGCAGAAGAACTGGAAAAGCTCCCAATGCAGGAAACTGGTGAGCAGCTTTGGAACACTCCCTGAAGTTCGGCATATGCTCAGTCTGCACTGGATTGGCACGTTAGCACTGAGAGGTTAAAGGACTGTTTTCTGCAAACACTTCATTCCCCACACTTTAAAGAAGTGAGGTACATTTTCTCTTACACAATCTCTTAGTCCATGCTCCACGTAATATCCTGTTATTTCAGTAGTATTGTTCACAAGGATGTCATAACCTGACCCTATGTCTTAATCTTATGTGGACTAATACAGACAAAACTTGTGGCATTGGAGGAGACGGATGCAGCTGAGGTTAATGCTGAATTTATTGCCTCATCATCTCTCCAAGCCTACCAGTAAAGAGGGAGCAAGGAAGACATATCTGTTCTGTTTTTCTTAACTAAAAATAACTCTTTTCTTTTCATCCCGAGGGTAGAGTTTGAGACAGTCTTGAAACATTTCAGAATTTACTGAACAAACATCTCCTTATTCTGCCATGCAAAACACCCGCAAACATTTTAACTCCTTGATGGTTTACCTCGATATATCTTGGCCTAGTCACATACAGAAACAGGAGGCTTAACATACGTTCTCATTGTTTTCTGTCAAATATGTTCTAAGTAACGTAATCACAATATTCATCATTCACATTATTCTGATCTGCGGATATACCCCTGCACCATATTATGCTCGAGAGGAGAATGCTGCTGAGCAGTTTGGGCAAATGTCTGCAAGCTCTGCATGGGCGGTTGCAAGTCTTTCAGCTACAGGTGTTGCTAAACTTAAAAAAAAGAAAGAAAATCTGTGCGCACAGGTGGAGCCAATCATTGTATCTGCAAGATATTTCCTGGCAGCCTGAAAAACAAAAGTGCAATTACAGCATATTCTACTTAATTTTTGTATTGTAAACTGGAAACAGATTGATCTGCATTTGGTGCGTTTGTTCTTCCTCAGAGTTACAGACTGATTCTCAGGAAGGCAAAATGCCCCCAGTATGAATCAGTCTTGCTTTATATCTTTAACTGATGCAACAGTGAAGGCAGATCTCTCTTGTACGTGGTGTACTGCAAATACACCTTGTTAAATTCAGAGGTGTCCCAAAGAGGTGTCTGCTTCTTCCCAGAGTTCAGGACTATTTTCTGAAGTGTGAGGGAGGAGGGAGGGACACTGACCCTTTCTTTGCTAGCAACAACAGTACAACTCTTACAGACATACTTTATGATGTATTTCAACCTCATACCTTCTAGATGGCCAAACGCTGCAGTAACTTACAAACACTGACATTTTCAGGTGCAGTGAATTCAGCCTGTGAATTTATCCAATAAATATTTTACCTGTACTAGCATTAGTGTTCTTTGCTCAGATGCAAACTTATAACCAGCCTGAAAGCTTGGTTATGACATTGTTTGAAGGTCTGTCTTGCCTACTGCATGAAATGGATGGGGCTCTGAGCAACCTGGTCTAGTGGGAGGTGTTCCTGCCTATATCAGGGGGTTGAAACTAGATGATCTTAAAGGTCCCTTCTAACACAAACCATTCTGTGAAGCAGAGAAATATAATTATTTTTCATTGCTGTTAGTATACCACCTGTAACACTTGAGCAGGTGTTGTATAGTCAGTCATAAATCACAGCACATAGTTACATCTCATATGTAAAAGTCTCGGAGTGAATTTCACGAATCAGTAAGCCTGAGCATTCAAAAATGGGTAGGCCACAGAAATCATGAGGCTTAAAATCAGAACATTTAGAAAGATCATATTGGATTACCCTTTACTTTCTTTTTCTAGGGTTTCTGTTCTGCCTTGCAAGCAGGAGGCGTTTAAATAAATTGTTAGTTGCTTGTTTCATTGAAAGCTGAGACCTATAAGCAAGGAACAGAAGCTTTAAATAAATAAAATATTATATGACTGGTGATGAACTATCTGGATATAGCAACCCTAAGTTAAAGAAATTTGCTATTGTTCTATACAGGCATCTCTCAGTTTTTTGGTATTTCTTTAAAAAATGGCCAGATTGTGTTTTTCACATCCAAACCAGTATTGAATAGTGGAGAAAGATCCATAAAATCATTTCCATTCTTTTCTGTGGTCAGTGATACAAAGGGAGACCAAATTCTCGCTTGCACTGCACTGCTGTGGTGATGGACGTTCCGCTGTTGAATAGTGGCACAGTGGAGCCCTGAGGGAAACTGCTGTGTTTCAGTCTCTTTCCCTGCTTTCCAAGTGCATTTTTCTTCCAAAAGAGAAGAATTTAAAAGCCTCAAAGCAGATGGGATATTTTTGGAGTGCAGACTGACATGCGTAGCATCTAGTTTGGACTGCAGGGTGTTCAGTGCAGCCTGTGCCCTGGTGAACGTATGCTTTGGGAGGCAGAAGGAGTCGTGAAAGTACCTGGGAGAGCCCTGCTTGGTCACACGTTCAGGGGCAGGGATTTGCCATTTCTACAGCACTGAATTTGGAAACGTCACTGCATCAGCGTTACTGTTGCTTTGGACAACTCAGCTGTGCAGAAGAGCATTCTTCAAAAAATGTTCTCTTCTTAGTGTGCATGTCCTCACATTTTGACCTGGCAGAAAGAAAAGGCAAAATAAACCACGGTTCTACTCTTTTTAGCAGGCGCTTTCAGATTTTTGGCTAAAATCACACTTGCAACATTCAACTGCTGTACATCTATCTGGGTAGCAGGAGCAGAAGCCTTGAAGTTCTTTGAGCCTTGGCACTGTGGGCTTTGGACAGACCATTAAAAATGAACTTGAATGAACTTTTAATCTATACAGACTAACACAGAGAAAAGGAAAATATCTTATAGATACCTGTTGTAACTTTTTGTGTTCTTTTCATGTGAGCTTCATGAAGTCTACAGAAAGGTGAGAGAAGTTGTAAACGGTGATATCTCACTCCTTGCAGCATGGCAGCAGGAGAACTAATGCTTCCTGACTGGGTGGTTCAAATGAGGCACCTCAGCCACAGTTCTCAAAAGGCCTATGAAAGAAATGTGGAGCTCCATGGCCATGGATTTTTGTACACAAAGGGTCTGGGGCCTTCACAGTCTGTGACACCATTTGTAATCTTGAGTTGGACCTGTGCGTGACTATTGAAACCTGGTAGGGGGTCCTTCCGACACGGTCCCTCTCCAAGTAGTTTCCTGTGTTCATTCTGCTTCCTCATCCCTAGAGTCTGCCTCCATGCTGATCTATTTTTCACGTGCCTGTTCAGACCGATTCAACTCTCTTTCTTCTTGTAGTGGTTGAATGATGAATTATCACACAAAGTTTGCTTCTCGTTATTCTATTGATTTCTATTTATTTATAGTAGGAGTTATTAGTGGCAACAGCATTCCAGATTGATTCAACAGAAAGCAATCAAATGCCCTCTAATGCAAAAGCTATATAAAAATGTGAATCTGGCATTTCACCACTTAAGCTTACTTTTAACTTTAAAGCATGAGTAGTCTCATAGGCTATCCATAGGAAGTAATAGGGGTGAAAACAACATACTGTTTAGCTAGCATATTAAAGATGGCATTAAGGGTGGCAGGCTACAGGAGCTTTGTTCCAGAACCGTTCAACATTGTCAGGCATTTATTTGTTAATTAGCAGACAAGTACTGTGTTTCAGGCGCTTTGTAGACTGGAATGAAATCAGGGGACTCGATTCAGACATTCAGAGAGAGAAATCCAGACCCTGTTGAAGTTCGTGGGAATTTTGTCATTATTAAGGTGGTCAGGATTTCACACAGTATCTAAATACAAATGCCTGCAAGAAGATGGGAAGCAGAAATAGATTTAGTGATGGCACTGAGGCCAGACACAATGATTTCCATAACATCGCCATCCAGCAAGATACCTACTGTATTACCAGCAATATACCTACCGTATTAAAAACTCTAATGCAAAACATCTTTTAAAAATATGTCTTTCTGCAACATTTTTTTCTGTGCTAGTGCCTTTACGTGCTGGGAAAAATAAGGAGGTTATAGAAATGTGTCTTGGTCTTGCTCTTGCAGTAATGCTAATTAATGACAATGTAATAGAGTACAAAACTGAAATACAAGATCTTAGCTGGAGAATAGTGGGCTCTGCAGAGAGTCTGAGGCATTTCATAATCTGAGCTAACAAACTATGGAAAAAGACATTTGGCCTAAATCACCACCCATACTGAAACTGCGAACTATGATTAGTTACTTCTGCTTTTCTAAATTAGATGAAGTAAGGACAGGGGAATTAATGCAATTAGCAATTAGCAAAATGGAAGAAAAATGGCTTCATATTATCTTCTCCAAATCACACAGACACTTGGGTGAAAATTGCTGTCTCTTAAGGCAGCTTTTCTGGAGCTCAGAAGCTTCTGTTCAAGGATCATAGATGAATTTCTACAATTTTGCAAAGTGCAGATGCTTTCTAATATCTCATAATTGTTAAGAAATGGAGGAATAACAATAGTGGTGAAAGCAAGAATCAGATCCTAGAAGAGTAATTAAAAGTTCTGTTATTTAACATTGTTGATGTAACAGGCCTGGATTGACCTTTCCTCCTCTCAGTTAAGAACAAAAACCCAGAGCAAACAAAATAACAACCCCAAACACCAGCTTTTTTTGTGGAAGCTCACCTGAATTGTATCAGATGTTTTTTACTCAATGAAAATAAGAGCTGCACGCAGAGTAATGAGTGTCAGTGTGCAGCAGCTGAGGATCTGGTCTGAAAAGCAGTCAGCATCCTTCTCCCTTTTGCTGCATTCAGTCTTGAAAAGTTCTGTTCCTGCTGGAAGTGACTTTGTCAGCAAAGGAAATCTGTGAGTGCTGTTTCAAAGAAAAGATAACTTTGGTTATATGGCACAAAAAGCCTCACTTTGATGCACCACCTACGTATGTATTCATTTGGCCGAAGAATAAGTCAATGAAAAAATACAAGTGCATTCCAGATATTCTCTCACTCAGTTTTTCACAGACGAGGTTTTTCTTGGGGAAGCTTTCAGTAGCAGACTCTTCTTCCTTCTCTCCTTGATAACTTAGCATATTTGGTACCTTCCCTGAGGTACTGGCTCAGAGAACCGCCATGGATGCCTTCTGGTACGCAGCTATGACAATGAATGGATTTACCTTCAGTGGTGCTGGAAATGTGAGAGTCCTGCTTCCCTGTGGAATGCAGAAGGCTTGCTTACAAGAGCACATTTTTAAACCCACAAGTCTGAGTGGGTTTGAAATGTGTGCAGCCAAGCACTCTTGGTCCTAAAGAAAACATGCATCTGGCAGGACTGAAATTCCTGCTTTAGAATAACGCTTTGGTGGGGGATGGGAACATGCGGACTTCATGCTATTATGGACCCTTTTTCTCTCTCTAAGTGTCTGTTTGTGGTTTTTTTTTCCCCACCAGGGACAGGTTGCATTCTGTCTCTGATTTATTTTTTGTTTCTTTTTTAGTCAGCTTTGACTGCTCATGTTTAAGGCATTTCACAGAGCTCAGCAATCAACCTAATTTTAATGAATCATTTTAGCTCCAGCACCCTCTTCCTTACTAACAGACAATAGAGTCACTCAGCATTGCCTTTATCATATTTTTTGTATGTTCTGTGGTCACTTACTGCAAGTATGTGCAAACAGGTGAATACTGTATCTCTGATTGCTTCTTGCAAAGTATAAGCATGCGCCTTGTCATTGCACTGCAGGTCAAAGCTGTCAGCCCTGTTATATATATTTACCCTACTAAAAGGAAATCTTGTCTTGGGTGATAAGAGTTATGTTCCTGACCTCAAAGACAAAATGTTACTGGGGTATAAGTTTCTCAGGTGCGGTTCTACCCAGAGTTTGATTTAAATAAAAACAAAACATATATATTGTTACTCAAGTTTGTATTAGTGAAGATTTCCTTCCACCACCTAGGAGAACTCATTCAGCTTCAGGTGCGTTCATTCTTCATGGTTTGGAAGACCTGTAGTACTGCCTGCATTACTTCATCATCTCCAGGGATTAATATGCAATTTTACCTCCAAAAGTACTTTTCAAAGGTCTGTTTTTCCCATGGCCGCTCCTGTGTACGCTCTTAATCTTAGTCATGACCAATTTTAACAAGTTGGACAATATTGCTGTGAAATTTCTTTCCCAACTGATGTGGAAAATTAGAGCTTTTTAACTGTAACAGTTAAGTGAATTGTTCAAAGAGCTGCAACACAGCTGCAGTTGTGTAAAATGACACCTTCTCAGGTTTAAAATGTTAGTGCACATTGCTGGAGACAGCTTGGAATGGGTTAAAAAAAAAGCGAGTGGGCTCTGTATTTAAAATACCAGGTTTGTATGGACTGATTTCTCCTCTAGTTCTTAGCAATTTGTTCTTTACTGAAATTTCTAGCTAAAACTGAAAGAAATTCTATTTAATCTGCTTGCAGTCTGGTGTGCCTGAAGCTGGAGCTCTGATTTGAGCCAGAACTTAGAGGTTTAAAGCTATAATTGCTAAGGCTGGGTCTTGGTCTTACTTGTATCAAAACCTATGAATGCCTGGTTGGATTTGAAGGCCTGATTTACCTTCAGCTTCTGTCTGGAGTTACGCTTTTTAATGGAGGTCTCTCATCATTTTATGGAACGCAGTTATCTCAAACAAAATGTTATATTGTACTATCTAAGAGAACCTGGGTCACACACTAGTTCTTGTCTTCCCAGGAGCTGGTGAAAGACTGCTTCATCTCCTGTAAACATACTTTGGTTGTACTTCCAGGCACCTTACAGCTCATAGCTGTGAGCATCCCAACTAGCAGGGCCAAACATCTAAGCTAATCCTGTGTTTGATATTATATACCTGGCTTATAAGGACTAAATGTGCTACTTCATCTTCTCCTTCCTGTATACTACAAGCTGAAGCTAAAGTAAGCCCTCTTGCACCTTTGAAAAGTTCAGCCCTGCTTCTGAGGGGAGTTGAGCAGCTGTGCAAACAGCTCCTCTGCTTACCACAGAAATGTCCTCCAGAGCATCTTGAGATGGCAAGACAGCAGTGCTGCCATCATGCCAGAAGCACCAGGTGTTAAGCTGTACTCCATGAGAATTTAAAGCAGTGTCTGCTGTGGCTTGAGCTCTGCTCCTGTACTGAGATCACAGGAGGTTCCTGGCCAGGCCACGAGGTCCAGGCAGCTGAGCTGGTTCATGCACAGCTCTGATGGCATGGCACACCAGTGCTTTGTATGCAATCGCACTTTGCTGTGTGGCATTTAATATCTCTTACCACCTATATCTGTGAAATTTTTGTGACTTTTTCTTCTGACCCCTTTGCTCCGTGCCCCGTTTTTCATAAGAGCATATTCCTCCCCTCCCTCTCTTGTTCCTTTTTCCATTTCATTTTTATATAATTTGCTTCTTACATTTTCTTTGCAGTACCTCCGGCAGCTGCTCTGCAGGTCCCCTGCTGTGCAAATCGCCCTTCACAGAGGAAGATCTTCCTGTCAGTGACTGACAAGAGGTGCCAGGAGCAGGCTACGAGACTTTTAAAACCCACAACTTGGCAAATCAGCAGGTACCTGTGTGCACTTCTGGATCCGCCCCTAGCATTAGTTCCTATCTTGTATCAAAGGATTTTTAGGATGATATGGCCCACAGGCAGTGTTTCAGGTTAAAAGGAACACTCTCACAGTATTTGGCTGCATCTATCAACTCATTTTTTTTTGTTTTAAATATAATGACACCAGCTGTTTGCTGGTGGGGGTTGGGGGTTAAACAGGGACTGTTTACAACAGACTAAACAAGGAGAAAATGCTCCTTGTATTTACTGCACAGATCCTGTTTTCCTTCTCCAAAGAAGTAAAGATACCTTGCATATTTTCTAAGGCTTAAAATGTTGAAGAGACTAAGGTACATCAAAGTCTGAAGGGAAAGAGGGAGGGACCTGCTGTAAGCACCAGTTTCTCTAGAGGAAGATGAAGAATTTTTGTGGGCCAGGAATGCTACAGACAGTCCTCCTCTCCTTGACATACAGGAGATGGAAAAGGCTCTGAAGGAGGTGCTAAGTGAAAAAGTCAGTCCTAAGTGAAAACACTTTGCACAAGAAGGTATAGCTTTCAGGTAAAACACCACTTGAATTAAATGCAGAATAAAGAGCATGAATAAAGGGTACAGAATTTGGTGCTCTGTGATCATTTGATCTCAGTGGCTTAAAGCTTTGCATGCTTCATACTTGCAAACCAGCTGTAAAATGTGGGAAATACAAGTAGCCATGGTCTGACATTTCTCCATCTGTTCCCAATATTTAATAATTTGCTCTCTTCTCTGAGCATATAAAGTTTATTTATAAATTTAAAAAATATGTTCTATTTTATATAATGATCTTAAAGCTGTAATGGCCTTTTTGCTCTAAATTGCTCAAAGCACCCTACTTTGCCATATGCAGGGTATTAATTTTTCAGGAGGAATTGGTGTTTAAGGTGTAGATGGACAAGCAGCACTTCCTAGCACATCTAGCTTTTGCTTTGCTGTTCTGAGAGTCTCTTTTTACAGCTTCTGTACGGTAAGTTTGTGTTCAGAAGGCTTCAGTTCTTTTTGTCTAGCTGTACGGATGATGGAGAGTAAGAAGTAAACCTGCTTCTCACAGCTGACACTAATGTTCTACTAACTGGAAAAAAATCTTCCCTATGAAAAGCTTGCTGAGAACTGTCCTCGCTGTGTTGGAATCAGTAATAATTTTGCTGTTGCACAACTAAATGGCACCTTAGTTAAGAAAGGCTTGTTAAAGGTTTTAGGGAAGGATTTTTTGGTGTATGACGTTAGGGTAGACAAAAACATACTGAATCTACGTGTTCGTGTACCCAAAAGCGGCAAATCACAATGTCCTCGGTTTGTGCAGAGAGTACCCCATTTAGCAAACTCTTCCCATGAGCATTCTGTGAGTGGGGGATGGTTGTAGGTGCACGCTGCATGTCCCAGAATGCTACCCCGAGATGAAAAGGAAATGTTGACCTATTTGACCTAATCCTTCCGGTCCCCGTGCTTCATAACTTTAGTTTCTGTAGCACACTCTAAAAATGATTTATTCTGTAATGATTATTTTGAAGTTCTTAGAAGCTGAAATTTAAATCTGTGAAATAAAAATATACTGCAGGCTGCCTCCTGCACCTGCTTATGTTTGTGTAATAGTCCAGTAAAGTGAATGTAAGTATGCCTATTTACATAAAGACTGAATCTCATCCAGGATGGGTTCTTTTTCACATAAAGATAAAATTCAGTAAAGACAAGTAAATTTTTAATATCATAATACTTTGTGTAATTACTTCATTGTAATGCATGGATTGATTCACCATACTTTGTTTCCCATCAAACTGAAGTTAGAAATGGGAGCTGCTTAGATGGGTGGGAATAGAAGATATAAGTAAAAGAATCCCATCTAGGTTGTCTTTTGGATTCATTTGTCCTCTGTCAAGACAATTTGGGTAAATAAAGTAATAGTAATGGTAACATCGGTGCCAATCAATGTGGGGAAAATAGGACTTTTCAAACAAGCTGAAATTTGTTCTCACAGTATGAAAAGTTTGGTTACTGAAATTAACCAGGTAAAGAATATGTTAAGGCTTCTGTCAATTTTACGACTATTATGTAAAGAACATTATACTTCTTCAGTATGGTTAACATTAAATAATTAAGAACTGAATGACGGATTTCTCTATTTAACTCCTTATCTGGTTAATTGCTATTTGTAATCTCAAAAATAAGTTTTCATCAAGTAAAAACGTGTCCAGGAATGGTGTATATACATCTGAAGCCTGGCATATTAATCAGGTTTTTCAATGTAACATCACTGCTATGACACTGCTGATGGCAGAATGCCAAGCAAGGGCAGACCTGTCCTTCCAGGTGACTTGGGCAGCTAAGTAGGATCGGAACCAGAAGAACATAATGTTTTGTGATCTAACCAAAAGCAAAGTTACAAATCAAGTAATGGGGACTGTGGACTTTGCCTGACGATTAAGAATGGTACTGTGAAAGCAGACATGGTGGAATGGGATTGGGTACCATAGAGTGGGGAAGTAACTGAATGTGTGGCATAAGGGAAACGGTATGAGAGAGGGTGTTCACCTCTATGTATGCCTTTTTGGGGCTGTACACGGCTACAGCATGCAGTTCTAGCATTCAGGTTTTTAAAATGGTATTCAGAATTGACAAGTTGTAGGGACTGAATGGAAAGAAGACCATGCATACATACATTCACTGGATGTACAACCAGATACAACTGATATTGTGCTCATATATCCTACGTCCGTTGTGATATGTGTATCCGTGCATGTGTCAGTGCAGCTGTAAATCAGATGATATTTTCTCATTTTGAGGAGAGGAGGGACAAAGGATTGTACATCTCAGATTTTGCATTCTTGATTTTTGTTTTTAATGATGATTGAGTGTTGTTCCTCAATCCCATGCAGCACTAAGCAAAACTATCACTTTATTACTTCGGGTCGTTTGAGGACAGGTCTTCATAGAAATACTTAAAAATGAGTAAAACTTAAGTGAAACTAAAGTGTGGAAGATACTAACAGCAGTGTGAGCCTTCAGATTTGAATTATGTTGTTAAAGGGAACTTCAGAAGTTGTAGTATCTCACAGCCGTACCCGGAATGTCCCTCACAGTGTTGAACCCCCAAGTGCAGGTCTGCATGAAGGCACTTGGGAACATTAACTCACAACTTCAGTTCACTAAAATGAATTTCTCCTGAGGTTTCCTGCTTATGAAAGCCTAAATGTATTACAAGAGGTCTGGCTAACAGCCCCAAATCTAACTGATCGCAAGAATAAGCATTTCTATGGCATTCCTGCTATGAGTGCTCACTGGTAATATTTTTCCTTGAACTCTATATCCTGAAAATAACACAGGTAAATCCCTAGTCTTTTATAGATAGTGAAAAGCCTACTAAGTGAAAGGAATACCATAATAGATGTCCAAGTATAAAGAGGTGCTTTGGCTTAGTGTTTCCGAGACATAATACAACAAAATTAAAATCAGTTGATTTCCCTGCAGAAACGCTGATAGATGTCACTGCAGCAATTCCTCAGTGTGTTTCTCTGTTTAATGCAGTTTCTGAAATAGCATTTTTGGGTGTTTTTTACAAAAATGAATGAAGGAAGGAGCTGTTAGCTGAATAAGAAATAGCAAAAGTGTGCTGGGCAGATGGTACAGAGGTGTAGGACCTAATTTCTGCCAGACTTAAAATGTGGCCGTTCAGCCGCCTTCAGACCCCCTGTGTGAGGGGAATGAAAATGGCTCTGGAAAGCGCCCATCTCTCCCTATAAACTGTGAACAATTTCGGAGCAAACCTGTGAAATTTGTTGTTTTCTTCTGACAAAGGAAAGGCAGCGTTGTTCTTAGGGCTGTGTGAAATATTTTGACGTGGAGCTGCAGTGCACTTTTTACTTCAAAATTGCATTTTCGGTTGAAAATCCCTGCAGTTTGAGAGCAAGTGGGAAGTTCCCGCTCGTACTTTTGAAGAAACGAGTAATGATTCTCTTGCTGAAAACAAGCAAAGATGAACGTAACCTTTTCCATTCGAGGTGCAGTTTGAGAAAGCCATTCCAGATTTCCCTCCAGCGTTCTACGGTATCTGAGCTGTGTGCATCTTAAGTTGTTCTTTATTTTCCTATTTTTCCTTGTGTTCACATTGGCTATTTCTATAGCTGCCCTCAGATTTTCCTTTTTTTTTTTTTTCATTTGCACTTCATTTGATAAATTTCAATTCAGTACTTCTAAAATTCTTCTGAATTCCTCCCTGCTTCCCTCATCATTTTAAACCCCTCTGTATTTGACTCCTTTCCTTTCCTCTTCTCCTTATCCTCTCTTTCTTTCATTTCTTCTTTCATCTGTTTTTTTGCATAATCTCCCTTCTGAAGAATTCTCTTGCAGTTCCTCGTGTGCTTTTCTTTCCCAGTGGAAGGCAGATAGTCAAGGTAAGCAGGAGGCTGCTACTCTCGTTTCCCAGGGAAAATGCTCACTTGGGCAGAGCGCTGATAGATAGGAACAGGAACAGCAAAGGGCTGGCTGCAGGTTAGCCTGCGTGCAGCGCAGAACTGAGCTTGGCTTACAGATATTAAAGGTTTCATCCTTTCTTTTTGCAGAAATGAAGCTTTTCAAGATTGTATATTTCTGAATACTGTAGCCTGTAGCTAAGAGTATTACCCAAATGTGGAAGGGCTGTAGGTCAGCGGACAAGCATGCGGTCAGCTGGACATCAGAAAGCACTCGGCTGTCTGAACGTATGATGGGTAGCACTGCTTTTCAGGAGCTTCCTCTCTTCATTCTCTGAAGAACACTATTCTTATTGCCGTTCCCTTTCTTAATTTGCAGATTCTCTTTCTTCCCCAGTGCATCTCTGACAGTCAGTTTTGCTGTGTAGGTATGAAAATTATATGTGCATTTTCATCAGACAGTGTCAGGGCTCTCTTGATATGCCCTGGAAAGCTTTGGCAAATGAAGTAGAGCTAAATACGCAGTGAAAACCTGTATCTTCTGAGATGGCCACAATAGGGAATCAGTATTTCTTCTACCATCTTAGAGTTTGGCGAAGAGCCCTGTTTAAAAAAAAAAAAACAAACAAAAAAGATGTGTTTCCACAGTTGAAAGTTTTCAGTTTCAGTCTTTGGAGTCTACAAACGTCAAAGTCATTGCAAACAAGCAGTCACCTTCAGAATCTCTGCGAAATCCCTCTCCTCTGGAGCTGGCTGGTTGGATCAGCTTGTGTTGCTGAAACTCTGGTGTGAGTTTCCAGCTCTTCTGGCAGGTTGATGCGAAAGTGATCCTTAGCTTTGAGATTTATAAAAATAGGCCCAAAATACATCCTGCTGTTTTGGAGACCATGCTGTTTCTTTAGTGAAATGCATGAAATGGACAGTTTGCATGCGAGAACATAAAAGATCTGTTCAGAACGTAAGAATTGCTGTTTCTCTGTAGGTATTTTGCACGAAGGAAAGCTGCAAGGGTAGCGTTTGTGAGATGGAAATAATGAGCACAGAACTGCGCATCTTCCCCAACCGATAAGTCATCCAGTGAATATGATCATGAAGTGAATTGAATTCAAACATCGGTTTATGGTGGTGCTAATTAGCACAGTTTTTTTTTTCCTCGCAAGATAACAGTAATCCAGACAGAATCAAAACCAAAAGCAGCTTCTGTTGTTTTTTTGGTGGTTAAACTTGTAATTATATCTGTGTTATTACAAATTGCGCTGTCTAATGGAAGAACGCAATCTTAGGAGTTTATGTTGTTGTGACTTTGGAGGTGCAGGCCAGAATCAGGGCTGGTGTTGGCTGGTGTTCATTTGGCTCAGCCCAATGAGGGTAATGAGACAGAAGCTGCCCTAGGGGGTCTGTCTGTTCCTGCGTCTCCCTTCTCCCCTAGGCTACATCCCTGGCTTAATCCCTCCCCTTTCCAGCCTAGAAACTCATTTTCTTCTTCTTCTTTAGGATTCTGTAGACCCTTCATATTTAATATTAGTATAAAGGGGGAAATAGAGCCCCGGGAGAAAGATCAGAGTTTCACTTCTGTTGAGGCATCAGAGTCATTCTTCCCTTAATGAAGAGGAACAGCAGGATGGATAAAAATCAATGACTTAAAAAAATAAATTGGATTTTTAATTTAGGCTTAAGAAAAATCTTTCTTGAGTAAAACCATTTAAAATTAAGTTTTAAACCTACATTAAGTCCAATTTATTCTGATGTGTTTAATCATTCAACATTTAAAGAAAAAATCAAAAAACGCGGTTTGCTGTCGGAGTTCTCACGTTGGGCTGCTGAATCACTGCTCGTTAGTGGTGCAGAGAAATTAGCTCTGTAGATTCCATTTATTTACTTAATTTCATTCAGTGACCAAAGTCAGCATAAAGAAAATCTGGAGTTATTGTCTTTGCTGTGTGCTCTACAGTTATTTTCCTGAAATACAGCAATATGAAACTTTTTCCTTAGAATACAATTCATGTATTTTGCTACAGATCACTTCTGGTCTGAATCACACAAAGCGAAGTGCCTCTTTTTCTCTATCATCTGATCATGTTTGGAAATGAGGTGGAAGATAAGACCTGCTAGTTGTAAAATACTGAGTGATATAATAGGAAGAACTATTACAAGACACTTTGTTACTTCACTGATTAAAATAATGAGCTTTCAGTGTCAAACATATTTTGATACCTTTGCTTTCCCCTTGGGAACACCTGCAATAATTTGTGTGTATTCTAAATATCAACCATATTTTTGCAGATTTTTTTCCCACAATCTGTGATTACTTTGACAAACATGTATGGTTACAAAACCACATATGCAGACGTAGCATAGCTATACTTGGTCATAAATCAACAGGTATTATTAGCTATCAGCCTGAGATAATCAGCTTCTGTTTAGAAAAATAACTGAGAAATACTGATGTGAAACAAAGCAAGAATAAAGGAAAGTTTTCTGCATGCTGACTTAAAGGTGGCAGTTCTCTCTCAGGCTGTTCTGTTCTGAGCCTTCAGAGAACTTGGTGGGAAACCCACTGGTCTAGCTCAATAGGATTTAATGTGCAGGCAACCAGATGTGATAGCACGGGTGTCACAGGGAGGATTACAGTGCCGCTGCCTTTTGGCATGCCCACCATGTCCACCTTGACGCAGAAGGGTACATTCCCCAGGGTCTGCCATGAAGGTGGCAAAGGCACGAGTGTGCTTTGGGTGCAGGGGGCTGTGTGGGAAAGGAGCCTGCTGCTTGATCTGCGCACAGCCTTGGGTTTGCTGTTTAATTCAAAGAACTGAGACTGCCTTTTCTACCTCAGCAAGATACCGATCTATTTGCATTAGGCCATTATCTGGGATAGAGGAAACATATACAAGCAACCCCTGCTGATGAGATACCGGTCAGCGAATCTGCAGAGGCAGGCTAGAAACAGCAACTGGGAGAGAAACTTGCTCAGAAGGTTGAACAGCTCTTCATAGCATGAATTAAAGTCCTGCTGCTGCTTTGGGACTGGGCTCCACACACAGCCGTCATTTGATACCGTACATTTATTCCAGTTGCTTTCAGTGGGAGGAGATGGAAGCACATCCCTGCCTTTGGGGTCTAAGGGTGCAGGGCTAACTGCCAGCAGTCACTGGAAGGAGGGGCCTGGTGCTAGCAAGCAATATTCACTGCGAAGCTGAAGAGTTTTGTTCTGGCAGATCGTGAAAAGTGATGTAAGCTGTCATTCAGCGCTGGAGGGTAAGGGCCTAATCTGGGTTTGGATTCTGGTTTTAGCACCCCATTACCTTTTCAGCATGTGTCACGGTGGCAGAGAAAGCAAATAGCATTGCATAGAGCGCTGAAGCTCCACGATTTCATATACAGCTTCAGGGCGCAGTTGTTGCAGGATTTACCCCAACACAGGTTATTCTTGGGAGTAATATTTTTACTTACTCATCATTATCCTGTTTTGTTTCATTCCTAAAAGCTTTTCCCCCCTCCTCCCCCACTCCCATCCAAATAAATGTTCAAACCCATCGAGGGAGTCGATCCTAAAATTTCATCAGTATGCTGTAGATCCTGACATG
>JANHGO010005483.1:0-22989 GCA_024606505.1 Aquila spilogaster
GTGTTCGCTAGCCCCCAGGCGACCGCGTTCCGGCGTGGGGTGCAGGATGTTGGTCGCAGCAGCAGCCAGCGGCAACAGATAGCTAAAAACAGTAGGAACTTACATAACACATGGCGTGAAGGACAATCAGGAACTAAAAGCCTGATGGAATGAGTTGCAAATGCTGAGGAAAGCAGGTTGGCTGCTGGAAGTACATTAGGGGCTGGAAGCCAGGAAAAATAAGAAATAAGTAGTGGAGAGTGTTTCCCTGAGACAGATCTCCCGGAGACAGAAAATTTGGACAAGCAAAGCTGAGAGGAAAAACTGTCTGGGAAAGAGTGAGCAACGCAACCTTGCACTGCTTGTGTCCCAGTCGTTTTGGGGACATAGGCATATAAGCATTTTCCTGCAAACAAACAGGACTGAACAGCCAAGGATCACGTTAGGTATAGAATTATTTTCTCCTGCTAGGAACAAACCCGTAATGCCATTAAATACAGCCTGACATAAACAGACCAGATAATAGGAGTAAGTTGGAAAGCTGGCTCCTGCTGTATCAGCCATAAGCTGTACCTGACTCTTACACAGAGGGATCCAGGTAGAGCAATTCCTGTAGCAGACACATTAGGAAGTCACCAACACACCTCTTTAGCAGCACTGTAGCTCTGGAACTGGCTTCTGGTAGCACATCTGGGTCTGGGTTTGACTTTGGTAATCAGGAAGCAGCCAAGCAGCAATATCTGAGACAGCCGTACACCATTAGGGTCAACAACTGAACACTGCTCTTTGCTGCTCTGGAGACTGCTACCTTGCAAGCCAAGCGTGTGTTCCTATGGTGTGTCTTTAGTCTAAGTGAAGATTTTAGTCTTAAAAGCACGGAGCAAAGCCAAGAGGGTAATTTTCTGTGGCTCCTTGGAGATGTCATATTTCTCTGGGGAAATGGGTGGTGGAGGTGTTGTCCTTCTAAGCGTCATGTTCAGCAAACTGTGGGAGATGCACAGTGTTTCCTGCTGAAAGCTGAGTTCACCTGAGTTTGTCTGTTGGCGTGTATGACATGTAACATATTTTACAACAGCCTTTTACAACAGAAGGGTGGAACCAGAAATGTAGCTAATTTAGGAGTAAGCTTGCTGAATTTGTGCAATGTTTTACGTGATGTGCCTGTTATCACGGCAGGACTCAGTCTTTTTATTGCACCCCCATGATCCTCCCATTACTGTGCCTTTGGGGCTAAGTCCTCTGACAGTCTATACAGTCTCGACCTTTAAGACCACCTGAAGGTCCGTATTTTCAGGTGCACAGTGCACCTATTGCTCTGCATGGCACAAGCAGGAAGCCGGGCTCACACCCATGGAATTAACCTCATTGCCTCATTGGCAGCAGCACACATGAACATCAGGATGCCTGTGCTTGCAAAGGCTTAATGCCATTTTGTTCTTGTCTGTAGCTACCGTATACCAAGAGGCTTGTGCCTGCTCAGCCGTTCCTCCAGTCTCTCTTCCCATTCCCTACCAGCATGGGATACAGGCTTGCCCCTTTGCTTTGTATCTTTGCCCAGCACAACCGCTAACCAACATTCCCACGTACACTGAGCACAGGCAAAGGAAACCTCAGCAAAAGGGCCCTTTACTTGCCTTCGTTTGGTGTGGCAAGTAATTGCTCTGCAGAACTAGCAAGATCTTGGCAGTTAGAAAACATGGAGAAAATTAAAGCTGTGTTTAAAAATACATGGCAAAACACTACATGCTATATTGTTACACTGCTTGGGTTGTTTCAGGGGTGATGGTGCAAACCATGTGTTGGGCAATAGCTCTTGACAGTCTCCAGCAAAATATGTGGATACTCCAGTTTCTTTTTCAGCAAACTCTTATAGCTTATTTTCAGTAATAATGTAACGTGCTCTGTTGCCTACTCACTTTCAATGTATCACTAAATATAATCCTTGTGATTTAACCATGAGTGGGTTATCTTGGGAAACTCCCAGCTGTTTCAAAGAAAATTAAAAGTCATGACCATTTGATATAGTACCTTTAAGTGAGATAAATCAGGTCTAACCTGTGGAGTTTTGCCTGGGACTATCTAGTCCTTCTCCAGACCAGATGTTCATTTTCCCATGGATGTCTCAAGGCAGGTCTTTCCAGACTTTTCTCTCCTGTCAACTCTATTCAGTTCTTTTTTGGTCAGATCTTGGCATGGTCGCTTTACACTTTGTGCTTTGATCACCACGCCAGCACTAGCCCAGCAGGGAAGAGCAGTGAGTAGCAAACTCACACCTGCCGGGTATGGTGTGGGACGGGCTCTTAATGCTCATGGCACAGCACAGTCCATGTCTGTCACCTCCTGAGGGAGGACGAGTGAAACGGGAACTTGGAGAAGGACAGAAGACACTCCCCTGTCCATACACACATCCAAGGAGAATGTCCCTCTTTCACTAAATGAGCTTTGAGGAAACAGAGTGGTTTGAGCACTGCTAATGGAGGTTCTGTTCCCTACAGGGTCCCCTGTAGAGACCCACTGACCCTTCAGATTGTTTCTGCAAGGATGATGATTGTGGTGTTTGCTGCTTCATAAAGGTCTCCAGTACATGCAGCAATAAATCACTTGTTTATAACATGAAGTCCATTTTGTAATATGCTTCCTAATGGTACATTTACGGCAAAATGAATGACTGTGATGAAGGATATAAAATGCTGTATTTAGTGACAGACCCGCCTGTCATTTGCAGGTCTTTGAGCAATGAAGCTGTCACCTTTAGGCTCTCATCCCTCCAGTGAAAGGGCGTTTGTATCAGACTTGCAGATGAGGGGTGACACGTGGGGCTCTTGGCAGGTGGGCTTGGTCTCTTCATCTCTGGCTTAGGAACAAGGGGATGAGAGGGGGAATTCATCCCTTCCTGCCAGAAGGTGGTGTAAACATGGCTGTGAAATCATTTCTTTTCAAAACCTGATAGAAAGCAAAGCCATAGGGACCTCTGAGGGCACGGATGCAACGCCCCAACTTGTCTGGTGATTGCTCTGTCACAGTTTATCAGTGTGTCACCGGCTTAACCTGAAGTTTAGAAAAGTCACAGATTATGATTGGTTGCACTGTAGGAAAAACCCCTGATCACAGTAGCTTGCAACTTGTGTATCTCGTGTAATAAGAAAAGGCAGAAAAAGGAACAGTATATTGCAGGTAATGCTGAAATTTCCATTATTACCAGTGATAGATAAGGAAGCTTGAAGTACACATTCATTACCAAAGAAAAATCTTGATTCTTAGTATCATTGTTGGCCAGTCTGAGTGACAACAACGGCATGAGGGTCATGTTGAATACGAATGGAACAGAACCAGCGGCAACATAAGAAATGACTTAAAGAAATGAGAAAAGGAAGTACAGAAGGTCAAGGAAAAAAGCTCAGTGCTCTCCTGGTGAGACATCCCATGTAAAATATGGTTTAGCCACAAAAAATGTCAAGCATGTAAGACTTCTACTGGCTTGTCAGCTGAAACAAAGATGTCCTTTAGGCTGAAAGAACCTCTGCCAAAACAAATGACAACAGTGTAAAGCTTTAAGTATCTTTTTGGGCATGTTTAATGGCCACACATCTGCAGCAGAGGCCAAGAGTCTGTGTATAGCACAGGGAAAACTGCATTCATTAGAGAGGGAAATGAGGCATTGATTTGGTGAGCCTAACTACTGTTCTGAAAGCATAAGAGAGAAGATGCCTTCTCCTGCTGTAACTTCAGAGGTAACACATTGACTAAATAAGCCAGACAGTACACAGAATGAAGATGCTTAAGCTAAGACAGAGTAGAATGAAATGAGGGTCAGCCAGCACTATCTTGATCGGCTGTTCAAAAGCTGTTGAATCTGACAACCTTTGATACCCAAGAAGCACAGAAAGCACTAGTACTGAATAATAAACTAAAACAAAGTATTTACCAAACATTCTGACACACATCCAGTCAATGTCAGCTGTACATTTGTATTTGTAGCCAGTCTTGGAAGTGAAGTAAAACCACATCATTGTTACCTCAGAGAGGGGAGTTACACTTACATTTCCCCTTTGACTTACCACAAGGATTGAAAAATGCAAAGACAAGGGAAGAGTGCCCAGGAAACTGTCCAGACACAGTATAGGTGAAATACGTTCTTCAGGAATAGGTTTTCAGCTGATTCTTATCTATTTTTCTTTAAACTGTTGAAAATAAGATGTACAGCCGGGCTCTGAAAGCCGAGGATCAAGAAACTTGGAACAAATAATGTGATGATAAATATAGTAGAAATAGACAACAAATCAGAATGGATTAGCAGCAAGAATAACGCCCGGGGCCTCTAATGATTATCAAAATGTGTGAAGTCATTTTCTGTGAAGCTACTTCCACAGTACTTCTGATTATTGAGTATGTGGTGAACTATACTGATTCAATACAGATCTAAAATGTTGGGAGCTAAAAGAAATGTTTCCATGCTTTGGGAATGTGGATTCTGTTAATGCATTACTAGCAAATATCACTGTGGCACTTGAGACAAAGCAGCAAAAAACTGAAAAACGTCAGGGTCAGGGTTATTACAACAGTGCTATACTGTACAATGATGCTGAGAAACATGGGGACCTTGCAGTTTATTTCCTGTTGTTGCATTTTCTTTAATCTTAGGCATACGATTGTCTTTAGCTGAATGATTTCCACTCATTCTCTTTCAGGTAGAAATTATAGAGGGGAATCTCTGCACTCCTGTATCTGTGAAACATTAATACACTAAAAAGATGAGTGCCTCCCTGTAAAAAGTTGTAGTAAGCAATTGTTTGTCAGAAGGAAAAAGACTGGAATGAATTCAAGGCATGAAAAATTTAACAAGTTACCCGATTTTATGAGAGAATTCACTAGCAGCTCTCTGTGAAGTGAAGTGCTATATTTGCTTTCTCACTGTACCTTGCCCGCTTTGGTGTTCTGGGGTTTACTTTATGCAACGTGTGCATTCAGAAATATTACCCATATTTCAAGGAGTTATAGGAACAGCGTGGAAAGTATTCTAGGCAGATTGCCTTCAGCATACATCTTGCTGTGGAATCCAGAGAGCAAGATACAGAAGCAAAGTCTGTATATCCAAGAGTCAAGCTTCCAGTGCAATAGCAACTAACACAAAGGTTTTGTCAAAACAGCACAAAAAGAAAGGATGCTTTATGGTACCAATTCAAGTACAAAGAGATGATTCTTAATGCACTCAACTGGTCTGCTATTCTTCCCTTCACTACAATATCTACTGTAACAAACAGAAACCAGTCTGAGGAGAATTTGCAAGCATTCTGCTAGACGCAGCAAGACTTCCCTAAGGAAGGGTCTGCCATTGGCATGGTTATCACTGTAATGGCACTGGTAGGGATGAAGGCAAGTAATATAAACAGATGTAATGAGGCTAGGAACTTTTTAATTTTTGAAGTTATCACAGAATTATAGAATCCCAGAATGGCCTGGGTTGGAAGAGACCTTCCAGGACCGGCCAGAATTCTCCTATTTCTCACATCCCTGAAGCTCACATCCCTGAGCCTCTAGGTAGGAACTGAAGGAGTAAATCCCCCCCACTGCAAGGGCAGAGCAAGTCTGAGACCGCCGCATGAGACTGAATATATACAAGTCTTTGGGGCCAGATGACATGCATCCCAGGGTCCTAACGGAGTTGGCCGATGTGGTTGACGAGCCACTCTCCATTGTATTTGAAAAGTTGTGGCTGTTGGTCAAAGTCCCCAGGGACTGGAAAGAAGGAAATGTCACTCCCATTTACAAGAAAGGGAGGAAGGAGGACCCGGGGAACTACAGTCTGGTGAGCCTCTCTGTGCCTGGGGAGATCATGGAACAGATCCTTCTAGAAGACATGTTAAGGCACGTGAGGGATGAGCCGGTGATCCGAGACAGCCAGCATGGCTTTACCAAGGGAAGATCATGACTGACCAATCTGGTGGCCTTGTATGATGGAGTGATGACATTGGTGAACAAAGGGAAGGCGACAAGGGGGAATGATTTTAAGCTCAAGGAGAGATTTAGATTGGATGTCAGGGGAAGTTCTTTACAGAGAGAGTGGTGAGGTGCTGGAACAGGCTGCCCAGAGAGGCTGTGGATGGTCTGTCCCTGGAGGTGTTCTAGACCAGGTTGGATGGAGCCCTGGGGAACCTGGTCTAGTACCAGATCTGGAGGTTAATGGCCCTGCCTGTGGTGGGGGGGTTGGAACTTGATGATAGTTGGGGTCCCTTCCAACCCAAGCCATTCTATGATTCTATGACCTCAAAGATCATCTAGTTCCAAGCACTCTGCTATGGGCAGGGTTGTCACATCTAGATCAGCCGCCAGATCAGGCTGGCCAGGGCCCCATCCAGCCTGGCCTTGAATGCCTCCACAGATGGGGCAATCACAGCTTTTCTGGGCAGCCTGAGTCCTGCTGAAGAGGAGCAAAAAACAAGCAGCTTAAAGCTGCTTAGTACTTCTTTGTCATTTATACCAGATCAGTTAGGGAACAGTGTAGATCACTGCATATTCCCTGGTCTAGATCCAGCTTTGCAGGATAAGGCTGGAGAACATTATACTGATGATAGAGACGAGCTGCAGGGCTCACTGTACAGGGCCCTGCAAGCAAAGAGATTGGCTGCAAAGCCTAGGTGCTCTCCCTGTATGAGGCGGGCTCACTAGGCTCACTAGTGGACACATAATATGCCCTGACATAGGAGTTACGCTCCTTAGAGGGACAGTACTGGGGTTTTACGTGGTCATTCAAAGTCATGGTTTGAACCTAAGCAGAAAGTATGGGATCTGTCCTCGTGTTCTGACCCATATTAAAGAAAATCCACTGGATGTACCTTTCAGTTGCTGGGTCCAAAGATCAGCAGCTGTAAAGGTCAGAAGCAGAAAGCAAACTGGTGAGGCTTTCTAATAAAATACTGTTGTGCCCATCTGTTGCACTTTGGGCACCTGAAAGCCAAAGCCGTTAAAATATTGCACAAACACACAAAAGACAAATCCCACACTGGGAAATAAAGATAAAGCATTGTGTCAAGCCTAAGGCCTCTGCAAATATCGACTTCTGAGAGGATTTATTCAGCTTCAGAAAGCTGGAAGTGGTGGGGAGGTTCTCATGGAAAATACAGCTCCGACTCCACTGCAGCTCTGGTTGCTTGGAAGCCCTGGGGCCTGGCAAGTCAACCTCTCAGCTACATCTCACATCAAACCCCATCGTTTTAAAGCCTGAGTGCACTGTGGCTTAACAACGTATGGACTGTAACTTACCTCTGCTTTAACCGCAGCCTCTGATTTCTGCAGGGAATCCACTGCTCTGAATAGGATGACTTCTAAAGAATTTGCCAGCTTTGAAACGGATCACAGGGAGATGGGAATGGAAAAGCAGAGAGAAACATGACAGAAACGTGCTCAGCAGTACTCGTGGGACTGGAAACTAACAGAGCTGCCAGCAACAGAGCACGGTGAAGCTGCAGCTGTGCTGAGATATTACCTGTGAGGTGAAACCACGCACAGCCACATTCCCAGGAAAGCTAAGCAGTGGGCACTGATTAACACCATATCCCTGTTACTTACTGCGGGGTGGAGATCTTCAGAGCTTGGGCACCAAAGGGAACAGGTTTAATATCTCAACTGTATGCCAGATCTACAAACAGGCAATGAACTTAAGTTAGTCCCGTGGTCTGCTTTGCTTTGCTTTAAGCGTCGCTAAAGCTGCGCTTCAGAGCACTTGTGTGGATGGGAAGAAGCCTCGCTCCTCATACCATAGGGAAGGCTGCAGAGCCAGGCCCTGCTGCTTCTGGGAAACAGGAGATTAAAATCCTCAGGAATGTGATAGGGTAGCAGGGCCAGCTGAACATCAAATATGAAGTACAGTGAAACAATGGGATTTTGTTTGCAAAGATCTAATACTGTGGTTTTAGAAATAAATGCCCAAGGAAAGGGCGTCGTTAAGAAGAAAAATAATTGGAGCTGAGATGCTGCTGATGGAGAGAAAAAGTCGGACAAGGGAGAGGAGATAGAAAGGAGCAGCTTTTCTCATGAGTTCTTTTCTGAGACACCCAGGCTCCTGTTTAAGTTTTGTGCCCATTCTGAGAGCCCTGCTACAGTGCAGCACCTCCCGACCTCTCACGTGTGCTGTGCTGTGCCAGCTCTGACAGAAGAAATGGGCCACAGAGTCCCAGGCAGAAACAGGATCTCACTACGGCTGGATGTGTTTATTAGGGATTTGGAGTACAGGGGTGAGAGCCCATTTATTCCTAGGGCAAGCACCAGCATTATCAATCTGCAACTTGTTTTTAAGAATCCTGTAAACAAAGACAAAGTAGGTAAAATGGTTACTCTGTATGATTTTAGCACTTTTGGTTTAACAGAATCTCATATTATTTCCTTCAAGCTGCAAAGAATATTAAACCCCCCCTTTGGCATGGCCTTTAGGATGACTAATTATAGGATTCTTTTGGCTTTCTAAGGAGGCAAAGGGTAAAAAAAAACCTATGGCTCCACTGCTGTAGATAGAGTGCAACTCAACTTCTGCAGACCAAAAGGCAACAGAAAAGCACAGCCGGGAGCTCAGGGACACCAGCGCCTTTTTAGCACCTCTGTGCTGTGACAGAGCTGTCACAGGAGAGCCCAGCCCCAGGGAATGCTCTGGATACCGAGGTTGCTTTTTCTTCCAATCGTTGCAAATGCTACAATAAAAGTTATCACTTGTTTTTCAAAATTCATGTAGGGAAATTATTGTCAGGTGACAGACTGGGGGTGAAAGGAAGAGTAGACAGGACACGAGAAGGACACCGGCTGCCTCCCACTGCACACATTCCTCCTCCTCCTCCCATCTCCCGTCCATCTATGGGTGCGTTTGACCTCGCTGCCCCCTCCCTGCCCTCTCGCCCCACCGTGCAGCTGGGCCTGGAGCTCTGGCACTGTGCTGCTTTCCATGGGAAGGGCGAGTTAATTTGTTCGCTAAACGCTCTCTTATCTCTGGCAGGCAAAATTAGGGAGTCGCCTGTACTGGAAGCCTTTCAAAGGAACAGAATCTCAGCTCTGCTCTCTCCTAATTTTCCTTTCATCTGAAGGCCAGCGTTGTAAAGCGGTGACTGTCTCGAGCTGTAGAGCAGCTTGCGTTACCTGTTGGTATATCTGCTGCTTGGTGATACCAATCCTGCCTCAGCATTTTGGAACGTAACAAAATCAGTTCCTTCTTTCCTCCCCTGCTGCTGCATATGCCATGACGAGTGCACGGTCAGCTTTTTGGTTTCTTTTAGCTATTTTACAAAACGAAAGGTCTTACCCATGCAACACAACCGAATTAACTGGAACAATTAAAACAAACCAAAGCAAAGCCTGAAGTGGAACCCACTGCCATAATTTTAAGACCTTTTATTCCAAGTCATCACTTGAGGAAAATGATGGTGATTGCAGCCAGTGCTGAGTGGTTGCCTTTTTCCAACACGGGCAGAGTGCTGCTGAGCCCAGTGTGCACAGGGCTGAGCTGAAGCTGCTACAGAGACTTTCCAGACTATGCCTGATTAGAAAACTTAGAATATGGTCCCCTATCGTGAGTTATTACTGCTCCTGAATGTTGTTCAGCACTTAGGAATACAAATCATGGTCTCTGCAGCACACGTTTAGGTGGTCTGCGTGTTTTCCTTTATCATGTCATGAAACGTGCTTCTCATTTTTTATTATTTTGATTAGGTTCCTTTGTTGGAAAAGCGTAAAAGCATTTTTCAAACAGAATCGGTAAGGCTTTAAGTTCATATACACTATGGGTGAACACCGAGACCTGTAGGTTTTCTTCCCAAAATCAGTATATAAAGGAGATAATGGATCTTTATCCGACTGGGGAATTTTTTCCATATAATCATAGAATCATGGAACCACAGAATGCTCAGAGTTGGAAGGGACCTTTAAAGGTCGTCTAGTCCTACTCCCCTGCAATGAACAGGGACATGCACAGCTAGATCAGGGAACGTGCACAGCCAGATCATGGTGGAGACTTCACATTTTCAGGCTTTCTCAAAAGTGAAGGAGAATTGAATGTAAAGCAAAATTTGAGATTCTTCATAACCAAATAATTCCTGGAGGCTGAGCTGTACAGAAAACACTGGGTGCTGAAACACATGCTACAGAATGCTAAAAATGCAAAACAATTATTGTTGGTTTCAAAGAGTCACTCAGAGTAAAAAACGCCTTTATCTACATCTGATCCTTGGGAAAAAAAAAACACAGATGGGCCTGGAAACATCCCAGCCTCTCAGACAGCGCCGATATTGTCCTAATGCAGCTACCGATCCAGGTGAATTTCAGTCTGAGGGCTGCGTGGTGGCCTTCAGCAGGTCTTTTAAAGCTGCTCTCCTGCTGTGTCTTGGTTAAACGCGGTAATCTGTGAGTGCGGGATTGCTAACCACAGAATATTCTTTTTCCTCTGCTCAGCTGTTTCAATGCTTTACATATAAGCTTCATCACCAAATCAGGCTGTAGGAGTCCTCTGTTCCTTCCAAGCAGCAACGTGGGTTTTATCTGCTTGCTGTTTGTTTGCTTGGGGGGCAGTCTTCAGCTGGAGCTGCCAAACCCTCTTCTGTTGTAATTAAACGGCACATTTGGAGCAAAAGGAAAATATGCAGCGGTTTGTTTATTCAGAAGGAAATGCTTGATATAATTTAACAGATTACATTCCTGGAAAGGAATGGGAGCAAAAATAGATCCCTGTGCCAAATTCTGCCTTTTGCTACATCTCGGAGCCCAGGTGCCTCCAGAGCCTTCAAAGTGCGGGGGCCGCACTGTGCTGCAATACAGTGCCGCTGTGCTGTGGGCTGGGGGAGAGGCAGCACCCTGCAGGCCACTGCTCCAGCCAGCCAAGGGCTGCGTCTGACACTGAGCCGGCAGCTGAGATCACTGCTCTGAGAAAATGCACAGGGCACCCACACCTGGGGCTGAGCGTGGGAAGGTCGGGCATCCCTTTCTTCAGCGCTGGCAGGGATACTTAAAGCCTAACGGTGCTCTTGGAGATGCTGGTCAGCTCTGGCTTGAAGTAACCTGCAGCCTGTTGTCTCGCAGTGGAGCCTGTAAGCTGTCGGGGTCTGGGTTTGGTACGGTGAGGCCCATTCTGGCATGGCAGTGGGGTAGCTCTGCAGTGCGGTTGTGGACACCTGAGCTCGCCCTGCAGTGAGGAGCACAGCTCTGCTCTGCTAAACAAGCAAGGACAAGTCTCGGAAAGGGCATAAGGTTCATAAAACGTAATAAAATTTTAAAGACATGCAGCCTGGGTGATTCTTTTTAAAGAAACAGACAGAATGTCCTGCAAGTATTACAACATCCCATCCCCTGCTCATCTCGGTTCTCAGCTCAGAACATCCAAACAACAAATAAAGACTTCAAATTACTGCAACACACAGCTGCCTATTTCAGGAGTTAGAAAATAAAAAGGGGAAGGGAAATGAAAGAATTCCTAGTGTTTGCCATCTACAGTGCGTTGCCATGATTCAGCTTTTCCTATTTTTGAGTGGAATGAGATGAGTAGACAGCCTTTCATTCTACCGAGGCTGGGCACCCTGAAAAGAGGGAGCTGATGGCAGTGGTCAGTACACCATCAGCAACTTCAGCAGCTCTGTGCACGCTGCCAGCCAGCAGTGGCTGCTGCCGAGGGTACTCATGTCCATGCTAAGCAGTTCTGTCATTGTCAAGGTTTCATCTTTTGACCTTCACCTCCATCCCTTCTTTACAAAAGGCAGGAGTATACTTACTGAACAATAACAGATACCTTACATAGAAGAGATCCTCTGTGTTGAATATTATTTGGTGGCTTTTTCTTCCTTTTTCATCCAATTTCTCCCTGAATGCACACTGCCACACTCACAGGGGGCGTGGCACACAGCTCCTCAGTTAAAGCTGTTCTGTGCCACAAAGTATTTTCCATTGCTGTTAACTGCTTTGTTTCACGCCTCTTATTAGGCTTTTTGTTGTCAGAGATAGCTGTTGTCTGTCATTGTTTGCTGAATCAGCCATGGTTTTACCAACCCCTCCTGTAAGTCCCCCACACTTTCATTACGATCTGGAAATCAAAAGGCACCAAACACTGCAAGTTGCATTGAACACAACACGGACTCATGTGGTGCCTGCTCTTACACAAAAGCCAGAGGCTTATTCTACACTGCAGTTCTCTTTCTTCATGGAGTGTCTTTATGCAGGATACCACTCGAAGCTGAGCCCTGAAGGTCAGGCCTTGACCTCTTGCCCAGCCTGGGCAAACTGGCTTGGCGAGCAGCGGAAAGCTGGGGCTGGTGGGCAGATTTGGAACCGCTACTCATAACTAGGAGGAGCAAGCAGGAACTAAACCTTTGTGTGCCCATTTCAGTGACAGCTATAAGCTTTGGGTACATAAAATTTTACTTTCGAGGCTTTTACACAAGGAATCTATTTCAGGAAAGTATCTTTAATACTTGCAGCTGGTGTTTCTCTTTGTCGACTCTTCTTTCTTTAGCATCAGTTGTGCAGTATTCCCTACTGAGCTGCAACTGCCCCTGGTTTCAGAGGACTGCAGCTGTATTTACTGCACGCAGGAATGTGGAGGTGTAGGAGCTGCTGCTGTTGTTGTGCAATGGTTCCGCTGCTCCACCTGCAGGCCCGGGGCTTATCTTCACACACACTTTGTACCGGGCCAGGGACTCTTGCATTTAGAGGTGTGCTCCAATAGCGTGCGTGCCCCTCCCATCTGTGGGATCCAACACTTGGCGAGAGACTTTGTTGCTATCCTGTTTGGGAATAATTTTGTGGTGGAGAAAGTGAAAACATTTTGTTTGGCACCCATGAACCACAGTATTTTGAGTTTGAGCCCTTTCCTTCTATCAGTTTGCAGCAAGGGTCTGTTCTGGCTCCATCTGCAGGTGCCTGGCATGGTTCAGGAGGTGGCTCACAGGGGTGCTGCAAAGCTCTACCAGCGCTGGCTGCCCAGAAACAGGGTTTGGTGCAGCACGGCGGTGCGGAACTGAGCTCTATCGCACATGGAGGTGGGAGGTCAAGGGCAGAGAGCAGCACGGAGCCAGCTGGGAAGCGCGGAACAGAGCAGCTCCAACACCCGCGCCTCATTCTGCTCAAATGGCCTTGAGATGTGTTTGCAGACAAAAGAGCTGTGAATTGTGCTACTTGATGTTGCTGGGAGCTGCCAAGGGAAATCAGCGGTGGGAGTCAAGGTTAGTTCTCTGTCTTCACAAAGCTTGGAAAGATATTTTGCTTTCTCTTGAAAATGTACTGTGCTGAAAACAGTCTCAAGTTGCACTGGGAGAGGTTTACATTGGACATTAGGAGAAATTTCTTAATGGGAAGGATGGTGAGACATTGGGGCAAGCTGCCTAGGGAAGTGCTGCAGTTCCCATCCTCGGTGGTGCATAAGAGACATGTGGACACGGTGCTGAGGGACGTGGTGTAGAGGCTGGACTTGTAATGTTGAGCGATGGTTGGATCTGATGATCTCAAGGGTCTTTTCCAACCTAAGTGATTGGAAAACTCTAAAAAAAAGCACTCTCTAAAGAGAAACTAAAGAAAGCTCTCAGGACATTTAACACCCACTTGCAGGCGTTCCTGAGCATCTCTCACCCAGATAAGTTCCAGGACCCCTTTGCTCATCCTGATTAATTCACCATCCGGTTCCATTGCCTCAGAACCACCACAGCTGCAGCCGGGCAGAAATACAATGCCAAGCAGCAGTCACCTTGCATGCAGTCCCGTTAGCAGCAGCAGATGCTTGTGGCAGTGCCCTCTGCTTTACCAGGAAACCCAAGAGGGACACCTGAGAAGGGCTCCCTGATTTCAGGGTCCTGCAGGTAGGTCTGTGCCGCATCCAGGGGACACGGTTTCCTGAACAGAATGTGATGTGAGTCTTAGCAACGTTATCACAGAAACCGAGCCACTTAGCACCAGCCAGCTCCTGTTCCCCTTCAGACCTGTGCTGCTATGGGCACAAGGTCCCTGCACAGTGGCAAAGAGAAAAAGCTGCTCGCAGCAGCCCTGAGACCTCTCCCAAACACCCACTGTTTTGATGTAAATCACTTCTGTCCACGAATTCAGACCTCTCTCTTTCCACAGCTGTATGTGTTACCAGTACTCGTGCACTTGCTGCTGTCTGTTCTTTTGATGGCTGAACTTCAGTGATACTGAAATAGCATTTGCTTAAGCTCAGGAATGTTTCAACTATCTTTTTTTTGGGAACAATTTGGGTTTCCCATGTTGAATCCACAAAATGTTTACAGAACAGCCTTTTATGATGAATAAACCTACCTTGGCCTTGCACCCCAATGTTTAGTATTCATAATCCTGTACATGGCCAAATGGCATGTACCATCTGCAGCCCATGTCATGCACCTCATGTGGTCAGTCTTTTTCACAAGGGACACCAAAACCTCTGAAAAGTAACCAAGCCTCCCTGTCCCCACCGTGGCAAAGAACCCTCCTGACAGACTGTGTGACAAAAGCAGAGGCATTTACTGCCCTGACCGCATCGCAGCATGGAGACCTGCCTTGCCTCTAGCTGTCTGCTAGTGAATCATAGAATTGTTTGAGTTGGAAGGGACCTTTAAAGACCATCTAGTCCAACTCCCCTGAAATGAACAGGAACATCTAGATCAGGTGCTCAGAGCCCTGTCCATCCTGAACTTGAATGTCTCCAGCAAAGGGGCATCCACCACCTCTCTGGGCAACCTGTTCCTGTGCTGCGTTAGTGGTATGACAATGCCACAGCCTCTGGCTGGAAGGGGAGGCTGGGTAGAAGAGAGGCTTCAGCTTGTTCCAGAGGCAGGGGTGCCTGTGCCTTGCATCCATTGAACCTCCCAAGTGAGCCCATGGCACGCAGGACTCAGCACTATCCAGTGTCCACTGCAGCACTGCACACAGGAAGGGAAAATTGCCAGTGTGGTCCCCAGGAAGCAGTGAAAAGTTCCTTCCTGAAAGGCTGTTGTTCATGGAGATGTTCTGTTTCATGCCAGGTAGTAGGAACCTGAAGGAGATGATTTCAAAAGCTGATAAGAATCTGAGTCCGATGACTTCATAGTACTTCTGGGGGGAAATGAAGATGACAGGACAGATGTCAAGGGGCAGTTCCTCTCTCCAGCACTTGGGTCAAGCTCTGTGTGAGAGCTGCAAGACTCCTGCCCTCGACATCCCATCAGTTAAAAGAGGAGGAGAGAAAAGGAAGCACGGCAGCCCTTGCTGGGGGCCCCACTCCACCTCTGCTAATGTTTGCAGGGGAGCACACAGACGTTAATAGGCTTTGGAGAACCATTAACTGCCCCTGCCAGACCAGGTGACCTCGAGGTCACAGCTGGGCAGCACAAGGCTGTTGGTGCTGGGGGACCCAGTTCCCCTGTGCTTCGCTGCAGTTCCAGGGAAAAATGCAGCCCTAGGTGTCTAATTGTAAGTACCAGCTGCTAGATGTTGAACGGCACGGTCCAGTCACCTTGAGCTGTGCCTGGGTTCAATCTTCAGGTCTCCAAATCCAAATCTAGCACAACAGGTTATTCTACTCACACTTGACATGAACAGAAAAAAACACACTAGCCTTTAAGCAAGGCTCATGCATTAATCTTACCACTCGCGAGTTTAATCTTGTGAGCGTGATCCTCAGTTGTCAAGGCTTTCTCTCACCAGTTTTGTTATTGCAAGGAGAATGCAGTCAGAAGATGCTGCCAGCGTGCAAAGCCATGTAATTAACAGTCTGACCACTGGATGCTACTGTTGCTCCAAACATCTGCAAATGGAGGCAGGGGAATGCAAGGCAGTTGCCAGCTCCTCATTTTTCAGCCCAGCCGAGTCAGCAACTGCTGGGTCATCCACTTACTGTCTGCCACCAGGCAGGAGGAAGAGCTGGAAGTTATTCTGACAAGGCAATGTCTGCTTCCAGCAACACACAAACAAATTATTAAATTAATGGCACTGGACTGAGATTTTAGTAATGATGAAGTAAGGGATTTTTAAAACATTAGGCTTAGGAATTCTGGCACATTGCACAGGACAGTCAAATGGTTGTGTATGTAGTACACAGAACCCAGAAATAAACCACTATTTCAGGTACTTTTGACCAGTATGCTGCAGTCTACTCACTTAATACACCCCCCCACCCAAAGAATGGTTAGCCTGCAAGCAGACTTCATCATCATCATCATTATCATCAGATGCAAGTGTTTATCTTTTCTCTTTTAAAACCAACAATTAACATCACAGTCTGATGCCAGATGAACGTTGAATTCTGTCACACAACCAGGTGACTGCACCTACCAATGGACCAAAGCGAGACCAGATTTGTGTTGTTCTCTCTTATTTTTCTCGTACCAGCAGCCTCCCCTTATTCTTGTGAGAAGAATTCCAGAGGATGCCTAACAAGCCCACTTGTCTGTGTTTTAATTTTCACTTAATCTCTGTTCCTCTCAAATTTCATCTACCCTTTCTGGGCAGTGCCTAGATCTGTGATCACTTTTGCTCTCTACTATACACATTTCTCCCCATTCTCCTTTCTGTATGGATCCCATGCAGTTCTCTCTAAAGCAACATCTTCCTATCAGAGCAGCGTGGTTGTTATGACTGGGATGTGCGCAAAGCAATTCATCATTTATTGATCAGCACCTCTGTGGAATATTTCCATTGTGCATACAGTACTACCCGAGATCTCTTTTTCATCTTCACCAAATCAGACAGAGAGCCTTGTAGATATGCAGGATGATGTCCCTATGGGTAGACAAAAGCATTGCTACACTCGAGTGAAGCTGACAAATTCAGTAAATGGCTGCTCACCATGAGTCTGTCGAGATGATCCTGCAGGTTTGGGCATTTCCTTTGGGTTCCTCACTCGTTGTACTCTCCATTTTATCTTTTTAGTGTAAATGATTAATGCTTTAATTTGTCTCATTTGGCTTTAGACATCACCCAGTTCAATGTTTTGATCACAAGCAGGTCTTGATAGCTCTGTTTTGATAGTGGGAAGAGACAACTCCAATTGAGCAAGCCAGCTCATCTATGGCAGGAGCATAACTCAGGAAGATGTGATACTCTTGATGGAGATGCTGACTTCTGCCCATTTGTGTGTGAAATGGCCAAGGGAAAGCTTTATCACTGTGCATACCAATACAGAACCGAGATATTCTAAGAAAAAGAGAGTAAAATTTTCTCTTTTTGACTCAATGTTGTTGCTTGAAAGTGGCTGTCCCATTTATTTATTTATTTACTTAAATTCTGAACTATTTTTCTATCTCATTCTAAGAAATTCTGGGAGCCTTGATACCGAAAGAAGTTTCTTTGTCAATATTTCCCTCTATTTTGTATACAGGAGTTTCTGCCTTGTTGATGAAAGACTGCTGGTGAGTTGATGGGATATGTTAACATAGAAGATGTGGGAGTATTTTTAGTTAAAACTTATAAAGGTTTCTTCATGGCTGAACCTCCTGCTGTAACTCTGCTTCCTTGCTAGGGCAGAGCAGTCTACACCTTTTGCTATGTGCTTGCCTGTTGTCATGATTTACAAGCAGAATTAATGTGAGGGCTAATAAATTAACCAAGTGTAGCTCTACAGTGCATAACTCTCAGAGCTTCAAATGAAAAATGGTGTGCTGTGGGCAGGAGAGTGTTCCGTGCAGAACTTTGCCCTGCAGGCACATTTTTCACCATTCCCTCTGTAGCCCCAGATGCTACAGATGAAAATGCCAATTTTACTCATTTTTGACAGCTTTTTTTCTTAGTGTTTTTCTTTTTATTTTTTTTTTTTAATTTTTCTTGAGACTGTTGGAAACTACATACAAAATTAAGCATTGAAACCAGGGCACAGAAGGGAATGCATGCTACAAGCCAGAGCAGCATAAAATATTCAAAGAATGAATATACATGTATTTAGGTCAAGTAAAATGAGGGATCCCTACAGTCACTTCCTTTCTGTGTCTTGAAAACATTGTTACACGTTGGTAATGCTTGGGACCTCTTTTTCTTTCAGCTCCCTTCAGTTGAAGAGCTGGTGGCCTGGCATTTGGTCCCTGGAATCTTTTCCATGTGATCTACCTCCATCCCACTTCAGTTCTCTTTCTGACAGCATGAGGAAGAAAACTTAGCCTATTGTTGCCTGATATAAGGTATTCAGAATGCACGAAGTGGAACATGTCAAATTCAATCTCTTGGCCACATTAGCTCTGAGAGGTTTGGGGAAGTAAGTCCAGCTGCAGCTCACAGCAGCATCTACAACAGCCTTTCCTACAATAGTTCTGCTTTCCCCTCTCCCTTTCTCCTCTCTTCAGAACCATTATTTCTTGCCATGGACTGGAATAGCATCTGCTCTGGGAGAAGACAGAAAACCAGGATGCTCTGAGTGACCAACGTATGAGAGTTAAGATGAGAAAAGATCAAACTGTACTTTTCCACAAGAATTTTACTCAGTCATGGAATGAAAACTGTTAGATCAACAAATAGACATAGCCAATTTTTTTTTCTTAGCTTTGCACCTAGAAATACAGGTCTAAATCTGTGGATGCCTGAAAGCTATATGGCCAGACACTCTCTCACTGATCATGTCACGTAGCTTTTCAGATATGTGATATATGATAATCCTGGAACATTCCTGAGTTGTATTATTTTACAGCTAAAACTTAGCTGTTTCTTCCTGCCTCATGTAAAAATCCAGTATGAACTAAGTACCTACCTTGACTTACACAGACATGGGATCCCTGGAGGATCTGAATATTGAACAGCAGAGTCCAGCCTTCAGCTTGTACCAGCTCAGGAATGAGTGGAATGAGAGAGGGAAAGCCATCCCTGGTTTTCCTTATCTCTCATTCCAGTTTGAACCACGTCCACAACTACATCTCAAAAGGAGCCCTGGACATTCAATCCTTTCAGGTTCAATGCTCTGACAGTGGTTGCTGGAACCTCTCCCTTGGGTGCTCCACACCCTGTGCCCTGTGGCCTTTGCAGAAGTCCCAGAAAATCTCCAGCACAACATGGCTGAGAATCTGCTCGCCAGTGGCTTCAGGTCTCCACAGGTGTCTCTTCCCACCCTCAGAGGCAGATAAAGGATCACAGATTCCTTTTTGGCTCTGACTGGAGCAGCTGGCCTCCATGGGTTCCCACTTCCGTGGTGATCACTGGAAGGAGAAGGAGGCTCCTCTGCAGTGAGGAGCCCTGCAAAATGTCAGTGGTAAATTCTGGGACAGGATTTTCCTGGCTGGTTCTGCACATTCGTTAAGTTCTCCACTCTACAGACCTAACCAAGGCTCCATCCCATTTACAACACATAACCTCTCCCTTGCAAATTGCCAGTATTCAAATGATAAGATAAGCACATAAAAAGTAGTATATCTAATACTCTAACTGGGCCATCTGTCTGCTCTTCATCTATTCATGTGCTGGTTGCCTTCTTGATTACTGTTTCTCATTTCCACCAGAATCCAGCCTTGAAAAACAGGTTTTTGGGCCACAGAGCATCACAAACATTTATGCCAGCACATATTGTAAAATGAATAAAATGAAAGCAGCTGCATCAGTCAGAGGTTTCTGGCAATTTGTGTAGATGAACAGAGTAGCAGAGCCTGATCCATATGCATCCCCAACACAGCATGTACAAGGGCTGCTTGGGATCTGGCCCCACCACTGTCATGCGCAGCCATTCTTTTGCCCCTCCGCACATTCCAGATAAGATGAGATGACATTGAGCTTAGTACTGGGAGCAACAGTAGCAGTAGCATTTATTTTCTGATTCTTCTGCTGAGCATAGACCAGCTTCTCTAAATGGACTTCTTTAATCTACAGGGATAACCCCCTGGGTTTTCACATTCCCTGCAAAGAGGAGTGAGCAGTTTATTAAAAAGCTCTTCCGAGTGGCTTATCTAAACCTGTCTTCTCCTAATCCCTATTTTAGTCTGGAAATTAAAATACTCTTTCTTTCTCCTTTTATCCCAAAGTCACTCAGCAATTACCCTCCTGAAGATTCAGAAAAATTCTAATTCATACTAATGAGATATAGTTCTCTTTGGACTACTAGCCATCCAAGGACATTAAGAGAAGGTGGCAGCAATAATGTTGCTTTATGGGGATGGAAAAATCAGGCTCTCGTGCCTTAGCATGTGGCACTTCACCCTGCGCAGCATGGCTGGCTGAGCTGAGGCCCACTGCTGGGGTGAGAGGCACCGCTGTGAGCTTGTGCCACCATGGTGCAAGCCTCACCTGGCCCAGCTCCGTCCCTGCCTCACCCCCAGCTTGCCCCAGTGCCATGGGCTGGTGTGGTGACCTCCCAGCTGAGCAGGGCAATGGCTGCCACAGGCCTGCTCCTGCCCTGGGATGATGAGGTCTCTGTCCTCCATTCAGAGCTTCATTCTGGTGGCCTTGGCTTTGTGTGCCCACAGGCTCTCTCTTTCTCTCTGGCTCATTATTTCCAATGAGTAACAGCAGACTTGCCAATATTTACACTGCACCCCCAGGAAAGAACCTGTTGTTGAAGCTGAAGTCAATATAAACCATACTGAGTCACTCTAGCTGACAAATCTGTCTGCATTTTATAAACAGTTCGGTCAAGGTAAAACCCCCTACACCTTTGTAACATTCTTCACATGCATTTCTGCTCTGTATTACTGTTTCCCATTATGGAGATCAGAGACCGGAGAAATGACATTGGAACTTTCCTTCAGCACTGCTGCCAGCCTTTGACAGCTTACTGATGGGGATAGAGCATGTTCTGAACAGCAGTCAGCAGGCTGAAGACAGAGTTGTGTTTCTGTTAGAAGTATTACTCAGCTGTCACACAATGTCACGTAATGAGCCTTTGGTGAAGCAAAGGCACACGTACACATCTGCCTTCAGAGGGGCTGTGAGACAGCAGTAAGGCCCTGAACATCACACACAGCCCTCTGCTTTGGGGGGGGACGTTAACTGAGGCTCAGGGCTTACAGGAGCGGTGTTACCTTCTAGGTGGGCACAGCAAGTGCTGAGCAAATACTAACTCACTTCTCATGTGAGGAAATGCTCTCAAGTTGTTGTGTCAAACCCAGTTCTACCTGAACATGGTTGTGATGCATTATGTGGAGATCACTTGCACATCTTCAACTGTAGTGTGTACCTCATGAAAAAAAAAAATGAAATCTCTTTTTGTATGAGAATATATAGGATATCAGAATCACTGCTCAAACCCAGTCTCATGTAGGCGTAACACCATTGGTTCAGGGACTGGTGATGTGCAGCTACAGGAGCAGGACTTCCACTGAGTCCTGCTTTCTCCTCATTTTTGCTCATGTATGATATTCAACTCTCTTTTTTTTTTTTTTTTCCTTTTATTTATGGGGTAGAGTCAATTAAGCAGTTTTGGCTTTACTATGGACAATCTAGATGAGGACAGTGTCACTACAATTTGTCAGGAGGCAGAGATGGGTTTGAGGACATGGTCAGAGTGTTCCCTCAAGCTTCTGGATCTGAAAAGAAAACGAAAAGAATCAGAATGCTACCAAAAAAACCATTTTTTAGCCATTTTCATGATTTCAAAGGTTTTATGTTGTCTTCAACTGTAGCAGTAAGAAAGAGACTGTTTAGGGTAAGCTCCTCCCTACAGGCTTGGGGAGGAGTGACTGGAAAGCTGCCTGATGGAAAGGGACCTTGGTGTGCTGATGGACATTCGGCTGAATATGAGCCAGCAGTGTGCCCAGGTGGCCAAGAAGGCCAATGGCATCTTGGCCTGTATCAGGAATGGTGTGGTGAGCAGGACTAGGGAAGTAATCCTCCCCCTGTACACGGCACTGGTGAGGCCCCACTTCAAGTACTGTGTTCACTTTGGGGCGGTGGGTTGTAAGACTTAGGGTAGTATGGTTTGGTTGTGGTTGGACTTGATGATCTTGAAGGTCTTTTCCAACCTGAGCAATTCTATGAATCTATGATTCTGTGGAATGGGTGGTAATCCATTGGTGGGTGGCTGGACAGCTGGCATTGGGCAGCACCTCGCCCTGGGCAGCAACTGCCTGACCCTGCTCACAGCCACATAGATCCATCTTGGCTTTAAACAGTGCCATGGAAGGAAGGCAGTACCATGGCTCCATAAAGGTGTTGCACTGCTGCAGTGGTGTCATGCCACCATGACACTTTGCTGCAATGTATTCGGTTTGTGGCAGCTGTGTGAGCAGAGCCTGAGTATGATGCAGCTTTCCCCGCCTCCTTCAGGCCTCCCTGGGTCTGCCTGTGGTGCCAAGGGTTGGGGAACCTCAGTTTTCCCTTGGGCCAGGTGCTGGCTCGTGTGGGCATTGTCAGTCCAGGCTTTCATGTGGGTGGTGGTGGTGTGAACTTGTTTCTTGGTCAGCTGGTCTCTTAAATTCAGAGTTAAATGCTGGCTTAAATCCAAAAACATATACAGAAACACTATATCTTGAGTTTAAAAGGATAAAAGAATTTGTAATGTTTTCCAGAGATGTGACAGTGGAGAACGCTTCTGTTATGATGAGCTGGCTGAGGTTACCCTTTGGCCAGGAGATCTGTGCAGCACAACATGGGCCTGAAGACTGTACTGAACACATAGTACAGCACAGGTCTGTGCCTATTGAAGCCAACTGTTGTATGGGTCACTGACTCATCTGTGTACAGTAGTGTCCTGGTCAGGATCACTGCATTCCACACCTTGATCCACATACCCTTCATGTTTCCCAAAGATGTTGTAAGTTACAGACTGTATTGATAGCACTGAGGCTTCTTCAACCCAAAGTACAAGGCCTAGTGGACGGTATTAAGTGATGAATGCCTGAGAAGCACTGCCTTCTGCAAGGCTCCTGATTCACCTCATCATGTCCATGTCTAGCTTGCCGCGGGGCCAGACAGTGGGTCAGTCCAGCTGCAGCATCTGGTGGTTCTGTATTGTTTTGTTATTCATTTTGTTTCCTTGCCTATATAAAAACAATTTTTATTGTTGTTTCCATGTAGCCTTTTGGGCACTAGCTTGCCTTCCCTTCCCTCTTCCCTCTTCCCTCTTCCCTCTTCCCTCTTCCCTCTTCCCTCTTCCCTCTTCCCTCTTCCCTCTTCCCT
>JANHGO010005484.1:0-22989 GCA_024606505.1 Aquila spilogaster
CCACCCCCCCCCCCCCCCTTTTTTTTTTTGTTCCTGACTCAATGGGTCTCAGAAGACGTCTGGTAACAACTTGCTTTTGGCTAGAGATACCATGAGAAAATAACTCCCCCAGTACTATTTTTTTCTGGCTCTCTGTGTATGAATCCTGGACAGAATTAGATGCACCTCCCCTCTGCCAAACTTAGAACTTATTCCCAGTTGGGTCACTTTTCCTTTACCTGGCATGCTGCCGACACCTTTTGCCTTCTGATGGCTTTGCTCACTGTCTGGACCCAGTGCAGTATGTCCCTGGCAGAGCCCCATCAGGACAGGCTTGGATTTTACCTCTTGCATTGGCACTCATTCCAGTGGCTGATGGCCCATGGTGACAGGGTCCTCTGTCACAGCAGCCAGAAGCAATCCGGGAAAGAGCCATTCCAGGTGCCAAAATGTATTGCTACAGCACTGCCAGTGAATGTGGGGATAAAGTCACAGCATTCACAGGAGTGCTTGTAGCTATTGCTGGTGGCATTACGGTCTGATCTCAATTACGATGAAACAACTAGGCTAGATTTGGATCTGGATGACATTTACCACATTTAAGTTCCCTGTAAAAGTTTGCTTCTGCCACACTACTCCAGTGAATCAAGTTGTGTCGTACATAAAGGAAAAATATTGTCCTGCTTCTTCGGCATCTTTCTATTTGTTTGCTTATCACTGGTTCTGTGCATAATTTTTTCACCAGTTAAAAATAAAATAGGCTTTTGAATTGATTTAATTAAAAAGATACAATCATCTGTGAAGACTCCTAAATTGAATCAAACCCACTTTACAAAGAACAGAGCATCAGCATTGCTAAATTCATCTAGTATGGCCGTATATAAGACTGCTGTTTGAACTTACTGCTAATTGTGCCATAAGTTTACAGTTCTGTATGAATTTTCTGGCATTTCTGGCTTAAATTTTCCTAGGTGTATATCTCCTGTAGGTGCTATGAGAACTAATACCTAGCTTCTTTTAAGAAGGACGTCAAGGAAAAATGACCAAATATTTCATTTTGATGCACTTTTTGCCTTTGCTTGTAGGAAAGACTGGTGCTTCTATGCATTGTTATTGGAATTTGAAATTTGTTGGGAGTGTGATTTTTCCATTTCCCATGGAAAAAAAAAAGAATTTTGCATACGTGCCACAGCTGATCGTTAAGAGTTTGGCAACAGCATTTTCTAAGAATTCTGATCATACGTGGCCTCATTTGCCCTTTCATAACTCCTCCTGTGATCGGACTCAGTAAAAGCTGTCATACATCTGGGTTTTCCTGAACATGTCCTCTTTATTATTCTTCTTTTTTTCAGACCCAGTGCGTTGTCAATGCAGATTTTGAGATGTTCATACATACACAGTGCCCATATGGGCTGTGCATGTGCTAAAAGTCTGATGTGTTCCAGAAACCCTTGATTTACCACATGAAGTGATTGTCCATGGTGTGAGGAGCAGAGTCATGGTACTTGCTCCATGGATGCTGTTAAATATAAGGGCAAACTGGTCTGCCTGGGAAATCCTGAGCAAAATACAGAGCTTTGGGGACTTCTGGTTTACACAGGCTGACCAAGCAAAGTAGCCCATTTCTCACAACACAACTTTTTATTATAATTAAGCACAAAGTATTAACAATTTATGTGGTTATTGTGAACATAAGCACATATTGTATCTTTTTTTTTCGGGATTACTCTTGAAAATTACTGTTCCTGAATAGTGTGATTGAAAGATGAGTGGTATTCACAGCATGTCTGTTGAGTATTTAAGATAATCATGGTAATGGTTTTAGCCTAACACTAATACAAATTAAAACATTACCATGATAAATGAATAGTTGGTGAATAAAGTGTGATTTCCTCTCAGTAAGTCTGCTGTCTGTTGGTAGTAGAAAAGCTCTGTGCAAAGAAAATGCATTAAGTCTGAGAGACGACGGATAAAAACGTTATCTTAGATCTCAAACCAGGATGTTCATACCTAGGATGGCCTAAAAATTGAAGAAAACAAAGCAAACCAAAACCAAAAACAACAAAAGGAAGCTATTTGATACCAATTGCCTTGAACAGCAACGTCTGAAATTATTACTCTATGTGTCATTTCACTCAGTTTTGGTTTGTTATCTCTGTGCACACTAACACGTCTGAGGAGTTTATCTTCCGGGAAAATTTGTGGCCTGCACTACACGGTGCATTAGTTACCAAGACAGCAAGTCTCAGGCTTATACATTTGTGGTCTTAGTTGTGGTTGTGATTTCCAGTGTATTGTGTCCTACTACTGCATGGTCATAAAAAACAAAGGAGGCATTGAATCTGTGTATCGTGCATTCCTTCAAGGCTAATGCCTCTATCCTGGGAGACATGTCATCATGATGGGTGACCTCGCTGCCTGCCGGAGCACTGTCCTGGTGCCAGAAGTGTCAGGGCAGGAAGCTGCATGGGGCACTGGGCACATCCGCGTGGTGCTGGAGGGTTAACACTGCCACTCAACACGAGCCAGTTTAGGTCTTAGACCAAACCATGAAACTGGGAAATATAATCAGCTTTGCCAAGAACAAAGCAGGTTCCTAGTTCCCAGGAATAGCCACCATCCCAGAGCATGGCGTGAGACAGGGTTCTCTGTCTGTCCATCCCATTGTGCCGTGCTGGCTGGCTGCCCTCTGGGCTGGGTCTGTGGCAGGAACAGTGCCTCCATCAGACAATCCATTTTCAGGATCACCATGCCGCATCACAGCTGCTTTTGGCCTGTCATTTAGGAGCATTTTGAGGGTAAGGGACTTTATTTTTGTTTGTGCTTTCAGTTTTCTTTCAAAGAATATAGATGTGGTCCTCGTATCCAAGATGTATTAAGATCAAATCCTCCAAACTCTCTACAGGTAAGGTTGAACTGGTCAGGTTTGACTATTCCACCTCACTGGTTCATTTTTCTTCTGCATCAAATCAATCATTTCCAGAAGTTCTCTTGAAGTAGGATTTCAGGAAGTACTCTTTTAAAATAATTTTTAATGACTGATTTTTCATACATCACATTTAGATTTAACATTCTTGTTTTGAAAAGTGTTTTGAATAGTGTTTTTTTTCCTGTGTTTCATTTTCAGAACAACAACATTTCACAACATATCAGTACATCAAGTGACAATTTTCCCCATAAGCTGCATGTTGAGCTGGAAGAAAGGACAAGTTGTATCTGCTTATAGTAAGCAGTGCTGCAGCACAAAATAAAGGGATTGAAATGGAACATATCACTCACAACCATGCAATGTCCTCCACAGAATCATAGAACTGTTTGAGTTGGAAGGGACTCTTAAAAGTCTTCTAGTTCAACTCCCCTGCAATGAACAGAGATACCTACAGCTAGATCAAGTTGCACAGAGCCCTGTCCAGCCTGACCTTGAATTTCTCCCAGGATGGGCCTTCCACCACCTCTCTGGGCAACATGATCCAGTGCCTCACCACCCTTTTTGTAAAAAACTTCTTCCTTATATCCAATATACATCTTCCCTCTTTTAAGTTGAATCCATCTCCCCTTGTCCTATCACAGCAGACCCTGCTAAAGAGTCTGTCTTCTTTCTTACAGCCCCCATTTAGATACTGAAAGGCCACTATCAGGTGTCCCAGACCCTTCTCTTCTCCAGGCTGAACAGTTCCAGTTCTCTCAGCCTGTCCTCATAGGAGAGGTTTTCTGTCCCTTGGATCATTGTTGTGGCTCTCTTTTTGATGCACTCCAGAAGGTCCATATCTCTCCTGTACTGAGTATTCCACATCTGGACACAGTACTCCAGGTGAGGTCTCACCAACACAGATGTTGAAGAGCACTGGTCTCAGTACTGACTCTTGAGGGACGCCACTTGTCACCGATCTCCATCTGGACATTGAGCCACTAACCACCACTCTCCGGGTATGATCTCACTGTCAGTTCTTTGTCCACTGAACAGCCTACCCACCAAATCCATATATTTTCAGTGTGGAGAAAAGGTTGTTATGGGGGACTGTGTTAAAGGCCTTACTGAAGTCCTGAAAGATGACATTAGTGGCTCTTCCCTTGTCCATTGATGCAGTTATGCCATCATAAAAAATGACAAAGTTGGTCAGGTAGGACCTGCCCTTGGTGAAGATGTGCTGGTTATTCCATATCGCCTCCCTCTCTTCCATATGCCTTAGCATAGCTTCCAGGCAGATTTGCACCATGATCATCTCTGGCACAGAGATGAGGCTCGTAGGTCAGTAGTTCCCTGGGTCATCCTTTCTACCTTTCTTAAAGATGGGCTCTATATTGCCTATTTTCCAGTCACCAGGGACTTCACCTGACCAGCATGACTATTCACATATCGTTGAATGGCTTGGAGACTACATCAGCCAATTCCCTCAGGACTCTGGAATGTAATAATAGTATGCAGAATTGAATGGTATGTCAGAGTGCTGATATACCATGAAAAAACAATGCATCACGAAAAAGATATGAACATAAAACTGTTTAGAAACAATACAAAAGAAATCTACCGGAAATATTTTTGGGGAGAGAACTATTCCTGTTTTAAACTACATTCATGAAGAAATTTTCCTTGCATCTGTAGAATATCAGGGGAATATCAGGTTGACTCTATCAGTCTTTCCCAACAAACTTGTACTGCAAGAAAGTTTTCCAACCTGCTCTCACGTCAAGTGAATGGAAATGAAAGCAGACTTGGGCCTTGTATCTATATGGTTCACATTAGGGACGGGCTCAAACCAAGCCCACTAGATCAGAACATTCCCAGACTTTGAGGGAGTTTGGCTCTGATTTGAGTTTTAAAATTCAGTACTGGCTCTTTTCAACAAGGAACTAAATCATCTGAGTACTGCTTTGGGAAGTTTGGATTCAGATCAGAACTTTGCAGCTGCAGCCCTAATTGAAGTCTAGAGTTCCTAAAGCCTGGCCAAGGGGAGCCAGGAGAGCATAAAGGTCTCCCAGTGCTTTGCCATGCAGGGAGACCAAGTCAAAGGAATATTCATGCCCGAGATCTGGGAGTAAAAGGTACATGGGGAGCACACACTGGGATATCAGTACTCACAAGGGGGCTATGCATCCCAAATCAGTCAACACCTGGGTAATTGTACCATCATTTGTGGACTCGGTGTGAAATTGGATGATCTTTCACTTTTGAACAGTTTGGTTGAAGAGCAAATCCCTCCTAATTGTTTCAATCAACCTATTTTTCACTGTTGCATGGTTCCAGCCATTGCTGTTTAATTGAGGACTGCAGCAGTGATAGAGCTGTTAGTCAGATTTGCCAGCAAAATTGTTAGCAGAAGCTTCTGAAGTGCATGATCCCACCTTGGGAGTCTCAGAGATCTGCTGCTGATGTCAATGACAGGGGAAACAGATAGGAAATACGATGCTTTTGTATACACAAAAAAATCAATTTTTACCACTTTCTTCTTTGAAGTCAGTCAAAATACTTAAAAAATTTCTCCCAGACTGCCTGCGTGACCACATCAAGGCCACTGAGACATTAAGCCTCTGTAACTGGGACAGCAGGTACTTAAAGGAAGGGAATAAGAACACTTCCTAGACATAGATGTTTTTTTTTTTGCTCCAGCAACAAGGCAGAGCCACAGCCATGTGGGGAGACCCTGCAGCAATAGAGACATGAGGAGAAGAACGGTGAATTCCTTCAGCCTCAGAGTCTGGTCAACAGATGATGAGAGAAGTACTTTTGGGGATACCAGCAGAAAACATCTTCTGCAAACAGCAGAAGATAAAGTCAAAGCCTAGGGGCATCCTGCCTTTTACCAACTGGCTGCTTGGCCTGCCCTCCCCTTCTGAACCTCCTCCTTTCAGCTTCTCACTGCACTCCTTGTTTTCTCCTCTGTCTTCTCTTTTCCTATCCTGACTTATTTTCTCTCCCTTGCATGGTCTCTTACCCTTGTGGAATTAACTCAGACTTTTCTGCTTTGCAGGGGCTGCTCTCTTAAGTACCAATCTTTTCTCCTTGGCTTCCATCTTCCACTCCTGATTCTTTTTTTTTTTTTTTTCTGGTGTAAATGTAGAATGGAGAAGGCACTTTAAAGTGGCAGCTCCCAAATTTCTTGAGTTAAGTTTAAAGATATCACCACTTCATCTTTTTGTTCCTTAGATAATTTCCATTGATTATGCTGTATCCTGGGTCCATTTTCAGGATAGCTCACTTAATAGATGCTCACTAGACTTTTCCTTCATTCCATCCATGATAAGAAGGGAGCAAAATGTCTCCTGAGATTAGAGTTGACCACCCCAATCCAAGTTAGTGTTCAGCAAATTCAGCAAGTGCATTTTATAATGTTGTAGATAACCTCAGCTTGTCACAATGCTTTGTAAATCTTGAATCATGAGAAACAAATGTCTTATCTTTCTATAAATACCATCATCCTTCTTTAACCCATAGGTTCCTGGAAACATGAGTATGGCCCAAGAACGTGACACCCTTAGGAATGGGGGCAGTACACTGTGTATATCCTGATTTTCTCAAAACCTGTTACTATAGTAACTCTTCTCACTCTGTTTCTGTTTTAGCTGCACTTTCAGTAGAATTATAATATTCCTCTTTCTCTTTGTACAGCATCTAGAACAATGGGAAGCCCATTTCTAGCTAATTCTCAATGATACTGTATTAAACCTGCCTACTTTTAACAATGATACTACTGGTCATTTTTCAAAAAGAAGATTTTTTGGCCACTTCCAGTTTCAGACAGCTTCTTACTCTTCACGTTAAACAGTTGCTTTACTTGATCCTACAGACTTACAATATAATCACAATGCATTGACCTTTACGAGTGCCTAGAGCTTTATGTTGAAATTAATTGGCAGCTAGCAAACCAGTATGGGGGAAATTTTCAGCATCTTTGAGGTGGCTAGGAGGAAGCCTATTTCCTCAAATAATAAGACTCCATGTGCAGTCACTTGTCAAGCTCCTAGCACTTAATCAGATACCAAGCAAAGCTTTCAATAAGTTCTTCAAAGAGGTTATGGTTTGGTTGGTCAATTTTGATTTTTATATCATCTCCTGTAGAACTCTGGCTTTTCCCTAAGCATGTGGAGGTGATAACTGCTGTTACTGCCTTCACAGAAAACTATACTGGTGCATGGCTTTGCTGAAGGTTGATTGAAGAACTCCTGGCAGCTACGATGAATTCTTCCCACGGACCATAAAGTGCTCCTTGCCTAAGTCCGCACTGCATCCACAAGCATTCAATGAATTGGGAGTGTGTTTTTATTCTGCAACTTTTAAATGTTCATTGAAATAGAACATGTAGTATTTTTCTTTCTAAATGTCTCAAATAATTTTGAAGCTGCTTTTCACTGTGTATTCTGAGTTTCAAGCAGGGTTGATTATGACTAAGAATCACATAATGCTTCTTCAGGGACTCTAATTAGTTTGGCTGACCTCATGTCCTAACGAATTTTGGCAAAAGCCTTTTTCAATGCTTTTCCCAGAGGTAAAAACTACATTTACTGAGCTGTCGTTTTGCCATATTAAAGAAGTTAAAATGCCCAATACGCTTTATATTTTTATGATTCCTTTATGAATGGAACTTACGGTAAGATTTGGAGTGAGGGATTATCCTCACGTTGTAGTGTATGATAATTTTACAAGGGAAATCAGAGGAATACACTAGTCTGATCTCATTTGCACCAGGCTAACTGTGAAATAAGAGAGGTTGCGGAACTGTGTATGTAAAAAAATCACATAGTTAAGACCAGAATCTGCCAAAACCCTTTTGTACCCCTAGGCTACTAGTCCTACTGTCTGGAATTCCCTCCCTTATTACCGCCTTGGAATTCCATTACTTTTACAGTATTTGAGATTTCTAACTCTAATGCTATTATAGTTTTACTAGGGAACAGTCTCCAGAGTAAGATCAGAGCTCAGGATTTGGCTGATATGCTCCACAACTGGCGGAGTTACTGAAATACAGTCTAATCTATTTATGTTGACTCTGCAGTTATCTTTCAGTTTCTTTCTGCTCTTACCTGGATAAATCCATATTTTTTTTCATCCCTTGACATATTTCCTCTCAGCTAATATTTTATTCTGTGGTGCTTTTTACAGTTTTGAGTTTAACTGAAAGAAGAGAAAGCCCTAGAGTTGCAAAATCTGTGCATAATCCTTATGCTTTTCAGTGGTCTGTTGGATTGTATGCGACTGATAAAAATTAACTCAGCAAGGAATACTTAACTATGTAAAATTATTCATTTGCATAAGGCTTTACAGTCACAATGCAATATGTAACATATAAAATTCAAAATCAGTATCAGTCTGAGTTAAGTCCTCTCCTTACCCCCGTGTATTTTCATTTGTCTCAGGAGTCTCAAGAAGAAATACATCTCAACAGCTTCAACAAGTTGAATGAAAATTTGGAAACAAAGTCAGTCTTAAGAAATCTGTCAGCAATTATTATACTTTTTCAATTATTATTTTTTATTTTTTTTTCTTGTGGGTACAGTTCCAGCTAAAAAAGAAGTCTGTCAATATTTTTAAGAGAGCTCATTGAAGACAGTGTACATTTGCAAGTTAAACTGGTCATCAGACATAAAAATATAGTAATTGAATTATCACTGTAATGAACTCATTATTACTCTAATGAAAAGCAGAAGGTAGAATGTAACACATTTTTTTCCACATTGATGTGCAACTACTTTTGGTGGACAGTACAAATTATGACAGTTTTGTTCTTTAGAGCAGGGAATGTTGTCCAATACGTCCCATGCAAAGATATGTAAGTGATCCATGCCTTGCAAAGCTCTGACCTGATGGTCCCAACTCCACACGGAGCTACAGAATATGCTTCTGTGCAGAGACAGTCCTGAAGACCTGAAGCAAAGTTAATTTTTCCGATCTCTGTTGAATCATTGGAAGAATGCTCAACACTTTGCAGGATCACAGGCATGAAGCTTGTCTGCGTGGCATTAACTCATTTAAACGAGGTCTTATTAAAAGAACAAGAAAATACGTGATGAGCGGTGACCAGAATAAATAATTGGAGATGGCTGAGGAAAAAAAAAGGACTCATTTTCATTCATTTGGTTGCCTAACTCTTCTTTAACTTGAAAACTTCTACATCAAATTTTTACTGGCAATATTATGATCACATCAGGGTTTAGTTTCGTTTATTGCAAAGCTGAAAACCAAGTTGCAGCCACACAAACCTGTACCTGTTCTGAAAATTATGGAACATTAAGGATAAAGGGGTACCATTTTGTTAGCTGAAATAGTTCATTGTTCTTGCATTTTCCTAGAATTTCCTGTTCTTGAGATTACACTCTGAAACTTGAGAGAGGGAAAAGACCAGGGCATGGAATGGCCATCAGTCTGGGAGTCATGGCATTCCCCTGAGATAAGGGAGACTATGGCTTTCAAATCTCCTGTCTTGCATGGGGCATGCTAGACATGTTAAGAAGTGCTTTCCAGATTGTGGCAAAATACACAGATCCCAGGCTACCTGCTTGTTTCATTTCTTCTCTGATCCTAAAAGTTCTACGCTGGGCCCATGAAAACCTCTACAGTAAAAAGGTCTGTTCAGAAGAATATATTCCAAAAAGGAATTCTTCATGAGCTGTTTTTATACAAAAGGCCAAAGGGTTCTGCTCCTCACACTAGCCCAGCTATGCTTGATTCAGGCTCTCCCCTCCCTGTGGGCAGAGACAGGCCCTGCTCCAGCCATTTTCCTTGCCAGGTGTTCATCAGTCAGGAACCCCAAGGTGATGAGCACCAAGCATAGGACTGCTGCTTCTCCCCAGCTCTTCCACCCAGCCTCCCATCAGCAGATGTCACAAAGGGCAGAGCTTGGGGGTTTTATGTAGTACCCGTGTGGCTCAGGGAGCTCTGAGTACAACTGGGTGAGGTGGGGTCATGAGAAGGAAGATGGGAAAGCAGAGGTGATTTACATTGCTAGATCAAGCAAAAGGCCAGTGATAGCTGGAAACTCACTGAAGTGCTCAAGGCAATCTCTGTGCTGTGTTGCTTGCTGCACCTGCTCTCTCTCCACCACATCTCCTAGGCCAGCTTCACTCATGCTTCAGATCCATCCGTTGTCACCACTTCATCTATAGGCACAAAAAGACAAACTGGCAGCTGGCTGCCATGGCTCATGTGGGACAACAGCAGCTTTCCAAATGGAAGAGAGTTTTCAGCTGCTTTGCAACTGGAGCTCAGGGCTTTGAGAAGGCAGGAAGCTGTTCTAGTGTCTTGCTTGTCAGGAAGCTTGTTCTGGTGTTCTCATCAGTTTCAGCTGTGGGTGCAGGACTGGCTGAAGATTAAGGGTGCTAAGGACCTTGACGCAGCTGATTAGGAAAAGGCTTTCAAGGAGCCTGCTGGAAATGTAGGAGTAAATGGTGTTGGCTATCTGGAAAACTTCTTGGCAGTGTCCTTTGAAAGACATTTTCCTTCTCAGTTTTCTGGGCTTGATTCTGATCTCAAAGTAATTGTGACAGTGACATGCTAATTCTACCTTGGTGCCGACTACTTGAAACATATCTTCTTTTCTCAGATTGTTTGGTTTGAGGAGAGTATTTACATTTTCTCTTTCTCTCTCTCTCTCTCTTTTTTTTCCCTAATTAAAAACTGCACTTAATCTCAGCACTTTGTATTTTCTAACCTCGCAGCTGCTGACACAAGGCCCGATCCTGTTTTATGTGTACATAACTCCACTGATTTTCAGAGACGCTCTTGACTTAGTGAGGAAATCCTGACTGTAAAGCCCTTTTCTGCCACTTTTTCCAGGCTGTATATTCTTGATCTCTCTGCGTTACGACACATGAGTCACACAGTGAGTATCTGACAGGTTGTTCGTGTTATGTCTGCAACAGAAAAAGGATCTTGTTGGTTTCACGTGAGAAAGTCAAATCCTAAATTTGGCTGGAAAAAAAGTAAAGGGATAAAAATTACCACCAGATAAAACACAATGTGCGTATTCTTTTCCCCTAAAAGATTTATTTATCCAAATTAGCCACAATTCTCAAAGACTCTTGTATTTTTCTCGTATTTTAAATGGGTTGCCTTGAATAAAAGCCATCTTACGAAGGAAACAGAAATCAGAAAAACAAGTCTGACCTTGAAGAAATTTGATGTGGTAGTGATTCATTTTAGTGTCATCTTAGTCAGATAGTCAACATCAGCTAATCATAAACTCATGATTATTGCATATAAGTGTGAATGTATTAATATAAATATATATATTTATGTATGACAGCTCATGTCAGAATTAGAGAAGAATGCAGCATTCCCCACACATGAGACATTAATCTCTAAGACCTCATCTTCAAAGTGCATATAGGAACTGTAAGGACCTTCCTAAGTCTAAGAGCACATATGTGCTTTTCTGAATGGAGTTGCCAGAATTTATTTCTACCCATTTAAGAATCTGTAGAAAGGGCCTCAGTGGTACAAGCTCAGCTTCACTGCAGAACTTCACCTCTGCCTACATCTAGTGAAGTTTCAGGTTTTCTTTAAACACTTGAAATACTGTACTGAATACAAAAACCTAAGTGGAGTTTGACTTCTGTATCTATGGAAGTTGTCAGTGACTGGCAGATACAGCCAGAAAGTATTACTTATTTAGAAGGGGTTTATTATATACTTGCTCAAGTTTTTTGAGCTGGGACAAGATGAGAGGTGTTTTGGAGCCTGTGGTGATACCCTGCCTGCCACTGCACACCTGCAAAAAGGGCAAAAGGGGGTTTTATGAAAGCCTGAGGGAGAGAGGGAGATAAAAACATTTGTCTCTGTGTGAAATTAGAAAGGAGCAAAAAATACTTGTGCTGAGTGTCACTTGTTTCCACATGTCACTTTATGAGCTTTAAGCAATCTAAATAATTACTAGGTTACAAACATTATGGCCCAAGTTGTCCACATTTCATCTTACCTTCTTGTTTTTTAAAGAGATTCAGAACCAGACAGAACATATTATTCCTCCCCACTCAGTAATGTTTATGTTTGGAAATGAGATTAGAAACCTTCAAGTGAAAGAGAGTCTTATTTCAGAGGGATGAAATTGCTTATTAAACCACCCTTCACTCCAACTGACAAGCCAAACCCTAAGTGTTGCAAACTGCAAACATTTCTCTAAGCTTAGAGTTTTCTACTACTTTCACTGCTGCAATAGCCAAGCTATCGTTAGGCAATAGAGGTAAGAGTATGAGCGTATGAGTGGCTGTGTTTGTAAAGAACAGATAATACTCTTTATGCGAATCTTCCTTTAAATTCTAGCAGTAAATACAACTTGTTGTCTCACATGTTTGTTCTTTGGTCGAACTTTGTCTTTGACTCACACTGCGTTCCAGAAATGCTTTTTTTTTTCTTTTTCAAGAATCCTGAAGCTATCTATCAAAGTTATTTTTTTTTTCCCTAAGAAAATTCCCTTTAGAAAGAAGGAAGTAGAAGAGAACAAAGGCAAACAGCCTGTGACAATGACTCATTATGTTCCTTATAAATTATAGCTGTGAAGTCAATGCAAATTGTTTCTCACAGTTTCAAAACCCACTATGAGACAATAACTTAGGGCTATAGAAAGAGGAGCACCTAGAGAAGTAAAGGCTTTTTTTTTTTTTTTTTCCTGTAAACATAGAGTAGTGTGCAACAAACACTGAGTTATTTGGAAAGCACTTGAAGATGTACTAGTAGATTATTTTCATGTTGTAGCACGCAAAACTAAAACAGAATCAAACTCTTGAACTTGTAGCTCTCGTGGTATTTATTAAGACTGAAACTTCTGTAATTTGTTTGGCAAGCTACCATTACATGGGGTACTACTAATAGGGAAAAGGTCTGAAACCTTCAGGAAAAATGACAGATGTTTGACCTCTAGGGATCAATCTACCTTGATGAACAGCAGTGCCATCCTGTCCACTAGGAGTGAACTCAGTGCCATGCTGGGACTTCAGGAAAGCAGAGCACTTTAGCGCATGCTAATATAGAGCACAAACGCTTTCCTGGATGGGAATAGAAAGGCTTATGGGCCTCTTTGCTTGCTCAGGGCTGAAGTACTCTGTTGTTATTTCCATTGAGAATGGGAGAGTATCCAGAGACTACCATGCACATTTTGTTGCGAAGCTTGCCTACTTGCTGTATTTACAAAACTTTGCTGGCTTAGAGAGAGGTACATGGGTACTGTCTTTGTCTAAACCAGTTTGGGCAAAGTTGCTGAAGAGTGTGGTGCAAGTATTCAGATATATTTATTTGTAGTTGCTGGAAGTCCTGTGTTCTTACTCAGGAAGATGAAGACTTGCTGCCATATCTTCACAACTACCTTCCCCAGAGCTACTGTGTTGGAATAGCTTCTCAGGTAGCACTTGAAATCAAGTCCAAAGCACAAACCAGTATGCGTAGCCCTTGCTGTGGCCTGCAATGAACCCATGTGCTCTGTAGAGCAAATACCATGAAGGGATATCTAATGTACAGTGACTAGCAGACAACGGCCTTGGATGAACTGCTCTGCAGTCACTGGTGGTTGTCTCTTGCTCCTGGAGCCCATTGGTATTCAAGTCTGTTAAACACGTCACTTGATTGTGCAATACAGCCACATCATTGACATACTGGAAATCTCTTTGTTTACAAAATCGTATTTTATGTCTTAACTCTCTTTGAGGGTGAGAAAACAACAGATTTGGAAACTTTCCTAATGTACCTCAGTGAAACATCCTAACTATCAACATGAGATAGATGAGTCACCATCAAAGTCACCATGTCTCTAGGCATACACTACAGCTGTATTTTACAGAAGTAGCACTTTATATGCAATTGTGTAGGTGCATGTTTAGATAGGTATGCAAAGCCCTGATTAGGAGTTCAGATAATGTGCTTTAAGAGTGGATAAGGGTAAACTCATTCAAATATGGCTTTTACAAACTCATCAGTAGAGTGACAGAATTCCAGCTAATTCTTTCCTTGAACGGATAAATCTGGCAGAGTTTCATAAGAGATATTTTCCTGTTCTTTCAAGAAAGAACATTGCCTTTTACTTTATCTTTCCATGAAATTACAAAGAGTTTCCTTGAAGCCATACCTTATCTCGCATCCTGACCAGCATGGAAACACTCACTCCTGATCATTACTCATTAAAAGAGCCTTTGAGGAAATAGTTTGAACCTCTGAACTGGAGAAAACTGTTGGATAGCACATCTTTTATACCTTACATGTATTTCTCTTGTGTAGCATTACTAGAAGCTCTTTTTCCACCATCTCCTCCTGTGGCTTTTCTTTTAGATAACAACTCTCATTTCCTCATCTGCCAAGAAACTACACTTATTTCTTAAGAGCAGGCACAATGTCTATCAATTGTTTTCAGAGATAAATATCCTGTTACAGTGGATTGGATTAAAGGAATATTATTTGAAGTCATCTTTCCTACAGGTACTATGGAGGAGCATGATGTCTCTACTAGCTCCCTAAAGTTCTGGGCTGGGTTGTCAATGCACCAATCCCATCTCCTACTCCTCTGTCACATTCCATACCTTGTATTTGCATGAGCCTGCCTGGGTAATGCAGACTTCTCCTGCCAGCCTGGGTAGTTAAATAATGCCGACATGAATTGAATAATGCCTGATGAGAGGTGGGAGATTCATGCACTCTGAGAAACCAAGCTCTTGGCACGTAAACAGGAAGGAAATAGGAGAATGATTTTCAGAAGGGAAATAAAAAAACGTAATGTTGGAGTCAAAGGGGAAGAGCACCATGAAACACAGAGCATGTGACAAAACAGCTCCTTCTAATGACGATACCAGCTATGGGGTAAAGCACCTTCAACCAAGAAAGCTCCATGTTCTTACATCTGGGTGATAGTGAAGAGATACTGGCACAGAAGTGAATGAGTGACTGCATCTGCACCATTTCCTTCTTTTGTTCATGCGCTTTTTGGCTGGTTCTTATTCTACACAGTTCCTGACCATCCCTTTGTACTTGACAATAAGTGGAAGAGAACTCAGAATGTGAGCTATTGTAAACTGCTGCATTAACGCTCCCTGCTGATGTAATATTCCCTCCTACAGTGTTTTGACAGTAATTCAGTAATTGTTTTCTGAGTGGGTTACTCTTTCTTCTGAGAAAAAAAAAAAAAAAAAGATTAGATACCTCTTACATTGCAGTGCTTGTCCTCAAAATCCATCACTGAAACTATTTCCTCTGATGACCTAACTGAAGCTGGCTATCAGGTTTCAGCAGCTGGCATACAGGACAAAATCAGCTAGACTCTGTCAGTCTGGTGCTTCAAGCACCTTGCTATCATTCCAGGAGTCAGTGGGATAGATGTGTTATTGAGATGTATTCTCTCCTTGGTTTTGCTGCATTTTCGCTGCCAAATGGAACGTGTTTCCAGATAAATATTCATTGTTGCACTATACTCTACTGCTCTGTGTTGCTGCAATGAGATGGCTCTGCTCTGGGTCCACTTCTACCACAGTCTCCCAGGAATGCCATATTTATAATGCTGCCAGTAATTGGAGTAAGATGAGATGAGGGAGTTTCCAAGGTCAGCTTTGAGGATTCCTTTAAAAATTTTTAATGACACTACCAGCAGCAGCTTAAGTTCATAATGAGTGTGTTATCATGTCCAGACTCCCATCTGCCATGATCTCATGATCAGCAAGCCATGCCAAGCATAAGGGAAAGATGCACAGCTCTGATTACGATATGGAGAGCGTGTGACAATATCTCTTGGCACAGAACTGCAGTGTGTGCTAAATGGTTACTTTTTTTAACTTCTTTAATATGCCCCGGCTATGATGACATATATATGCATGCTATAATATAAACTCAAATGGTTGTAAAAATTGTTGAGTGAGTAAGTAAAAGACAAGAGAACACCTGGATCCTACCCTTTACCATGTGTCTGAGTCTCACTGGGAGTAATTAACCCACCCCAAGTGTCATTCACCCGCTCCAAGAAATGTTCTCACAAGCTAAGTGAAGAAGTGAGAACTATATGGTAGTGTTTCAGGCCTTTGACAATGTAGGAGATTCACAAGGTATGTTTTTCTCTCAGATTTGGGCTTGGAGCATCCTCCAGTCCTACGCTTTTCTCCTCTCTCTCTGAAAGCACGTCCAATTCTATGACATATATTCATTTATCTTTTTTTTTTTTATATGTACAAAGTAGTCAGTGGAAATGAAACAAAATAGGGAGAATTTCTTTTAAGAAACATGCCATAATAATACCTAGACAGTTTAAATAAGTGTCATCATAGCTGGTTTGGATGTTAGTGCATGTTAATGAGATGTTAGTGTCTTCCATAGAAACTGAGAAATTAATGGAAGAACTAATTCTGAAGATTAATTTGTATCTCAGCACCTTTAGAACCTATATGAGGGTTGAAAGGAACCCAGGGTCCTGAATAAATGAATGAATGAATGAATGAATGAATGAATGAATGAATGAATGAATGAATGAATGAATGAATGAATGAAATGGAGAAGAAAAGGCACCTGGGGTCTCCCCTCCTACAGCCTCCAGAGAGACAAAAAGAAGGAAGAGTTAACAGTGAAGGTGAGGAACAGAGGGAATGCAGGATCTGTGAATGGTAAGGTAGGGACAGCACAATGTGGAGCATAAAGAAGTGAGTGGGTACTTGTGTTGTAATTGTTCCCTGGCACATTAATTTCTCATCTCAAGGGCTCTAATACCAACAGCACCCTGAAAGCTGGCAGACTGGTCCCACCTCTGTATTTCACCATACACCTGCCAGACAGTGACAATGCTAGTCTCAAGAATGGGCAGCACGTATGCATTCAGCACATTTCTTCCATTTTTACCTCAGTAGAAACAAAATTATGAATATGTGTTTCCACATCATTTAGCTGCCAAGCTCAGAGCTGCAATTTAGCAAGGTGTTTAACAGACTATAAAGTGCAGTAGAGCATGTTTGAATTGTTTCAGAAATGAGATCAAATTTCCTTCTACTTCCAGCTTTATCCTGGTTGGTTTTTTTTTGTCTAACATAATTGCATTTATTAATTTTCACTTTTGTATACGTGTAGGCTTTGATGCCCACATTAGCACGATAACTTCTTTGTTCAGGACTGTTGATTTGAAAATAACATTGGAAAAATAGGATCGAGCAGCATTTTTTCTCATAAGTGATTTATTTTTCCAAAATACAGATGATCTGGAGCAGGATTTTGCATGATTTTATAGTTTTGACAGAAATTTTGTTTACGTTTGCATCATTTCCTCTTAAAATTTTCTGAAATGAATGTTCTCATCTTTTATTGAGGCATTGCTTTGTTTCTAAAGTTGCCCGCACTTAATGTTAGTTTTTAATGGGATAAGAAAATCCAAGAAGCAGCTAAAAATCATCAAGCTGAAAGCAAAGGATCTCATTCTGAGCTGAATGAAAAGTTTCAGTCAATAGTAAACAGTTCTGTTGCACTGTTATTGTTGTATTGCCTAGCTAAAAATGTAGTTTCACACTGAACCAAAACAAATGAAAAAACATTATTGAAAGAACTGAAAACTGAACTTTTGAAAGCTGTAATTGAAACCACACAAGTAAGTTGGACAGGGAAAGATGCTTTCTGATGCTGATAATCTACCCACCACCGATCCAAAAATTGTGGTCTACTATTGAATGAATATGAATGGGATTTATCTAATTTAATTTCAGCATCAAAAGCTCTGCTGCCTAAGCCTAAACTATGCCCTGTACGTTTCTTTTATTGCCAGTGACAAGAAAAAAACTGTTTTCAGAGCCTGATTCACATTGACTCTCTCCAACACTTTTTTAGGTTGATCTGGGTCAGAAATTTCCATTTCTTTCCCTTGGCCATTAAATGATATCAGGAGCAGTGCAACCCATGTTAAGATGAACGGGATAAAGTGCAACAATTATGTCTTTCCACGGAAATGGAGTTCAGTCCTAATGCAACTGAATTTTATTATATGCAATGATTTCCACATTTCATCAAGTATCTTTTTTTTTTTTTCTTTCTTGTTCGTGTGGATGATCAGGAAATCCAGATCCCAGGGTAGCAAGCTTCCTAATCTCACAGGAATACAGAAGAAAAGGTCCGCTTTGCAAGATCAGATCCAGTTCTACCAGACATTTTAATGCTAAGTCAGATCAGTCAAGTAATAATTAACTTTAATTGGTACACCCACAAACTGTAACATTTACCCAGTGCAGATGAGTGATTTAAAAATAATGGGCATTCTTATCTTTAAATGAAGAGAGCAAAGAAAATGAACTTTAAGCAATATTTCTAATATTATCGTTGCTATTTCTTCTCTGATCTGTATGACTAAGACCAGACAGAAGAGTCCCAGCAGGAACTGGTGTTGCATATTAATTTCTGGTCCTTGCAGTCTAACTATATGCATCACTTATCTCTAAAATGACTCTTACTATATGCGATCGTACTGCGTGTCAAGGGGTGGCTGATACAGCTCTGGAGCAAAATGGACTTTGGGGAGACAATTAGTTTTTACCTGGCTCTTATGTATATGGGAAAAAACTCATCTCCCCACTCTCAAGTGAAACAAGTTGGATTGTGTTTTTATCGCTCTCCTGCTCTTCCACGTGCTACAAAAATGGCAGTGTATCTTTGTACAAGATATTAGCATCTGAGCTAGTCTTGAACTGCACAGCTCAGTGATACAAGCTCAGAAAGCAGTTATAAATATTGCTTTTAGAACCAAACCCAAGTATGACATAGGCAACCACTGAGTGAACATCTTTACAGAAGAAGAAGAATTTCACTACAGTTGTGAACAAAGTGTGATGGGTCTTCACAAGGATCTCTGGTGGCAGAAATGTACCACTGGTTATAAAAAGATGGGACATGAAACAACTTGATTAAAAAAAAAAAGAAGAAAAATATATAATAGCTGATGGAAAGCAGTCAGGGTGAGGGAGCACAGAGCTCAAAAGAAATAAAGCAAACAGAGAAAGAGAAGAAGTGAGAATAAATCAGAGGGACTGGAATGGTTTTGTGGTTGTGTGTTGTGTGTAACTGCGCAGAAAAATATAATAAAAGATATACATATTTAAGAAGACAGCAAGTAGTATGTTTTCTGCGTGAATTGGGAACGTTAATTGCATAGATAATCAGCTTTAATAGGGAAGGAAGAGTTGTTGATGGTTTTCAGGTATGCTTGCTTCAGCTGTGTAGAGTTCCAAATCTTTTTCCTACCAGTGCTGTAATATCCTTTGCAGGAAATGTCTGAATTAACATCAACCTTTGACTAGCACTATTCACCTTTAAAATTTTTGACATAATACACTCAGTAATGCAAGATTATTTCAGCAAATAAAATTGTTGTGTAGGAATATTTGGACATATCCTTAAAGCTTTAAAGTTGTTACTGTTCTACTTTTTTTCATGAAAGACCTGATCACCTTTTATGATCTCATTCTTCTTTTCACGCTGTCTTGTTTCTGGTATTTAACCTGTGCCTCTCCCTGTGGTAGCAATGAAAGGCAGCAGAAGAGCAAGAAGCGAGTGGGCAACACTGGAGAAGATGGGGCTGTGATCAGAAAGAAGAGCTTGGATGAACGAGAGATGGTGCATTGCCTCATTGAAGACACAGATGAATGAGTAGCTGTTCTGTATTGATTCAGGTTAGAAATCAGGTCTGAGGGGATGTTATACAAACTTAGGCCATGGACTCTGGGTGCAGTGTATGGGAAGACAAAAGAGGGGGTTTGCCAGTGCCAGAGAAGAAATCTGATCTAAAACCTCTGCACATTTTTATCTCTTCTGCCTTATTCAGTGTTCATTAGAAATAACAACTGTGAAGAAAACAGAAATAAAAAAAGGTTTTCTTTCTCTCGAGGTTAGAAATTAATCTTTTCATAACCGTCTTTGAGATGGAAAATGAACAACGACATGTTTTGGCAAGAGCTGACAGGACAACTACAGCAAAGAAGTACTTTCCACTGTGGAAAAACAAAAACATTAAACTTCTGTGATCAGGGTTTTGCATAACGAACTGACAAAGAGAACTCAGTAGTATGAAAAGAGACAAAAACACCCTGCGTGACACAAGAACAATGAAAGGTATATTTTATCTACCTCTTTCAAAGCAAATTAAGGAGCTCAGAATGATTCACTTCTAATATGAAATTTTATGGTGTTTATTTTTAATTTAGGGATCTAGTCTGTGTTTTCAAGCATAAGGAAATCAGCAGTTTTGTTTGCTCTTCACCAGAAACCAGTCTTTGCATTTTGTATAGAAAGCAAATGGACAGGAAAACACTGATTTAAATAATGTTCCTTCTGTGTGTTGGCATAACACAAAGCAAACTACTATTGAGAATTTACTGCTTTTTTTGAAGTTATAAATTGCTAGTAAGCAATATATAACTTCTGAAAGTTTGCTGTGCAGATCTTCCTTCAGACTTTTGGGAAGATTTCTCCAAATTGACATGTTTTTACCTGTGCCTTCATTAAATGTGTAGTTCACGGTGTGTGTGTACACCCTTGTACTATACAGTGACATACAGAGGTTTGTTGTGAGTGCTCATCAGGAGACCTGGTACAAATAGACAGGTACACAAGTAAGTGTGTATTCCAGAGGTAGAAGAGACTGGGGCTTGAGTATTTGCCCAGATGTCAGGTGATGCTGAACCTTAATCCTGGGTCTGGCATGGATTTTCTGTGTAGCCTGTGGCAAATCAAATAATCTCAATGCCTCAGAACCCCCCACCAGTGAAGTGGGAATAACAACACAATTTCCTACCTCACAGGCTGTTTTAAGGATTAATGGATGTCTGAGAAGAGCTTTGTGTACTGGGAGTCCTGGCCCCTGGAGAAATATTTTGACTTTATGAGTGAAAATGTGGATCACTGTTTTGGACTTTCCAGGAAGAATAAAAGAATAATTTATAGAAAATAAGAGCAAAATCCTGACAACCCTTTATTAAAAAGCCACTGCTCTGTCAGTCAGTATCTAAATCTCTTTGTGTATGAAGTTCTTGTGCACAGGCTATACCATTGGCTGCAGAAAGGGCTGGTGCTGGGAAGATACTTCTGCCTGCCTCCGTGTGCCTAGCACACACTGCCTCCTCTGCACACTGCTGAGAAGGAAAACAACCTTCAGAAATGAGGGGGTATTTTTACACCCTGCTGAGCTTGCTCATGTAGGGGCAGTGTGCTGATACCTGGAAAGATGTGGTCGAAAGCGGAGGTGGCTAATGTGAACTCCTTACTGGTGTTTCTGCTCAAGTTCCCATATTGTAAAACTAGGACTTGAGCCTGAGTAGGAGTGCTAGAATGTAGCCCTTTACGTGGAAAAATAGAGACCATAATTCTCCATTACCTGCAACCATGCATAGTCACTATAGTCCCTGAAGAGTGGGAGTAAAATACTATCAGTCTGATTGGTACACCCACTTCTAACTGACTTCGCACGGTCTAAAATGACTACAAAGCGGTATGTAGAAGGCTGGAACTATTGATCACAAAACGCCCATATCATTTTTCTCATCATAGCCTTGGACTGAAAAACCAAACAAACCCACTGTAGTACATGAAATCTGGTCGCACAAAGGCTCACATTACTGCGTACTTCCTTAAGTTGCGTATAACTGATCGCTATCTCATCTTCTCTAGTAAGCACTTCTGAATGCAATGGTTAGTTAAAAATGACTGAGCAAAGACAGAAATATGCAGGTTAATACTTTGAAGTGTGCTCTGCACTAAGAGAAAGGTATTTTTGTAACAGTGGCTACAGGATTTTAAACAATCCCGATCGTTGACCAGGAATTGCCAGAGAAAAACATGTTAGTGAGCAGTGACCAAACCCAGTAAGACTCATGTGTTAGTATTCAACCAAAACCTTTCTGGAGATCTCAAATTATCTCTAGATGCATTCATTAATCTCTTTTTTCATCTGCTGTTTAAAAATAGAGTTATCCATTTTTGTTATGCAATGCATTTCTGAAGCTTATTCCATTTTCCTAAGCCAGTCAAGACTGCTAAGAAATGCCTCCTCAGAGAAGCTGGCAGGCACGGTTATTGTTGATTAAGCTGTTTTGTGGTGACTCCAGATTGGGTCCCTCTTTGGTCACTCAACTCTGAAGCAAAAAAACACCCTTTATTTTGGAATCAATACTTTTGTTATAATGTAGATTAATTTTTCAGCAGTGATAAAAAATAATACTTTTCACAATCCCCACCAAAACCTGGGAGATATTCTAAAATAACTGCATTTGGTTGGAATATTTGTCGGTGTTCTTTTGATTCCGCCAGACTTGAAGGACAAATACCTAGTTTACACCAAGAAAGTTGGTGATAGTGGAATGTGCTCATCCAAGTTTGTGGTCAGTGAATATTTTCTTTGTAACAAGCTGAATCAACAGTATTGCTGGGCACAGCTGGGCTTTGCAGAAACTGAAATGTAGTTCAAAGACAGGGGAAATAAAATCCTACTCATTCCACCACTACGTCACAGCATCTTGTGGTATTTCATGATACGTCTACATGTTTTAGCACATCCTTCAATGTAATGAGAAATCATTGCCGAGATACTTCTAAGGTTTTCAATTGAAAAAATAATGCTGAAAAATATAATTCTCCAGGGGTCAGGGGGACTTGGAAAAGCAAGTGTCCAGAACGATAAACCCAGGGAACACTAGAATATCACCAACATTTGTTGAAAACTAGGGAAACTTGATGGACTTGAGATGGTGGAGGCCATGAGAAAGAAACCTCAGAGACTAGTCTTTCTCACACTGCCTCTTCCCTGCAGGAGAAGACATGAGTCAGCAGACAGATAGAAAAGTTTGAACTGATTCTCAGTCCACAGACTGCAAGCACCTCTGGGAATTAAGGACATAACTGCGGAGAAAGACTTTCCTTGCTCATTCCCACTTTTACAGGACAGTTTTCCAGCTGAACTTGTACTTTTATTTAGGGAAAGAAAAGTCTAAAAGTAGATAAAAACAAAAAGAATAAGAGGCTTTTAGTCATTTGTTTGTTTCTAAATCTGCTTACTTTATTTGATTAGCTCTCATTTAATATTTGAAAAACAGCTG
>JANHGO010005485.1:0-22988 GCA_024606505.1 Aquila spilogaster
TTTTTATTAGATGAGGTGTAAAAATCTTTTAGTCATCCTAAGACTACTTAAAAAAAAAAAAAAAAAAAACTTGAACACCATTACTTTTTAATAAGTGACTCAGAATTGTATCTTGGCAGAATACACGATTTTGAATTCAGGAGGTTTCAGCAGCTAATTTTCTAGCCCTGAAGATAACTTAAAGAGGGGAAACTGACAATACTTCGGCTCCTGTCAGTTAACATACACAGCATGTTAATTATGGCCTCCAAGAGACAGACCAATAGCTAGGATCCTACAGAGGGGCTGCTGAGAAACCTCACATGGGGAAACTTTACTTTCTACTAAAAGCAAAACCAATCCCATTTAGAGCCCTATGAAGCTGAAAAGGAAGGAAATTGTGACAGATTAAGGGGGAAAAAAAAGAGATACTGATCTATCAATATTTCAGTGCTAAAACAACAACAAAGAATTCCTTTAGACGTAACATGTTCATTATTTCATCATAGTTTGGCAGCAGACTACAAAGGGGAATAATCAGATGCTGTGTTACAGAGTAGAACACAATGTAAGTATCTTAGAATACAGCAATACATTTTGAGTGTAGCAAATATTTTTGAAGTGCAAATATTATATTCAAATAAGTATTTTCAACAAAGCATCCTGATTCCAATCACAACAAAACTTTAAAGAGATATGAGCTGTACTATCAATACAGCCTGCTTCAGTTTTATCACATCACCATATCTAGACCTTACTGAGTAAGTAATACAAAGCTTACCTGAATATGTACATGCTAAAACTTCATCATAACCATCTTTTCCTACACAGCCACCCTGGATTGACGAAATGCTCTCTGATAAAACCTTCAAATAAATACATTCAAGCAGAGAGAAGTATCACTGAACTTGTTTTAAATCCTTTTTTTTGGGGGGTGGAGTTTTACCTACATCACAAAATATCTACACAGATGCAAAATATCTAGATCCACAAGAGTAAGCTAGCTGATGATTACCATAGCTAAATCAAGCTAAACCAACGCATTCCAAATTAACTCTGCTTAAGCCAGACAGTAAAAGGTGGTTTAAAGCAAAACATTGAAGGAAAATACTTTTCCAGCAAGATTTACAGTCCAGGGGACTGTAAATCCTGACTGAAGGATGAATTATCACTATGGATCAAATCCACTTCTTTACTGAACATAATTACTTTGTCTATGAGTTGTTAAAATTTTAACAGCTACACTTACTATTTTACGTGCAAAACAAACTGCACACAATGTGGTGGTGGTTTTTTTGTCTTGTTTTGTTTTTGCTGAGAGGGAAGCACTGTATTAGGTTTCACCCAGGAGAAACTTCAGTAAGAGCAGAGTCAGAGCTTTGATGTACCTTCTGCACAGTTTCGATTTTTTGCTCTATTCAAGACCACTGCACTTCCTGGTTCTTAAATACTTAGATACCACTTTGAAGTTTATGTTGTCAATATTACAGAGCATATAAAATTAAAAACAAGAACAAAAAATATATTTTAGCTATAATAATCTTATAAATACTTGGTACTTCGAAATACAGAGTTTTTAAATTCATCTTTCCAGCAAGGAAGAAGATACTGAATATGGGCTTACATAATCATATCGAAGGACAGGATCATCTGCACTCTCGAAGCTATAGATTTCCAGCACTCCATCATCTCGCCCAACGAGTAATTCTTTAACTCCGTCTCTCAGAATGTCAAAACTGTCAATGCATAAGATACCTAAGGAAAAATAAAACAACTGTCTACTTCATCTTTGCTTGTTTATAACGCATTAATAGGAAGGCCACACTAAATTACATCGAAAGAGATTCTTGCTTGGCTTTTAAGATTTCATTGATGCTATTTCCGAAAGAGTCCACTAGAGGGCTGACGCGTCTCTCCCGTGCCTAAAGTTCACATTTTTCTCCAGACTATTTGTCCAGCTCTGACAGCTGAAGAGGCAAGCACATTTTGTCTTCTATAGCTCACAGAAAGCCAATTGGACTGCTGTGAATTCTGGCTGATGTGGCAGACGCAGGGTCCTGATTTCCACCTGCCTTAGCCTTGTGCTGCTACACAACACCTTAATTGGAAAACCCACTCCTTGACTGAGGTCCCCCAGGTGTTTCAACAGCTAACCATGGCTAGACTGGGCACAGAATTTTGGTCCGGAAGAGGGGAAGGAAGCAAGAGAATCTGCAGAAGAATTAACATGAAAAATGAGGTAGAATTGAAATTTAACTTTTATGACTCCTTCATATTTCATACTTGGAGTTTAGACATACTGAGAGGCTTTTTAACAAAAGAGTTAAGTGATAAATTTAATTATCTCATGAAAGCTAAGAAAAAGAACCATACCTAGTACTGCTCTTCTCCTTCACACAAAAGTACTAACACATGCCGCACAAACAGCATACCAAGCCTATAACAGGGAAAAGTACTGTACTATGCCCAAACAAGTTATACCAAATTATGGAGCTTTAAGGAGAGCCTTACTCCATCCTTAGACAAAATTCCTTACCCTCTTTATTTTTTTTTTTGCCTTGCAGTGAAGATGCTAGTCTTTAATATGAAGGGACTTTAAGGTCACTGCACATCTGAAAAAAAATTAGCATGTCTGTTTGCATTTTAAAAGTCACCAAAATTATAAAAATCCCAAGTGATCATGTACAAATAAAGTGTTTTACAAATGGCACTTTAACATTATATTGTAAAAATGAAAGTATACTAAAGTACAGGAAACAACATACAGGGCAAACTGATTACAATTATTTATAAGAATGAAAGAGAATTAACACATTAATATCACATATCGACGACATTGAAATATACTTTCTAAATATCTATGAATTTTATTTCCTGACGATTATATTTTGATAAAGCCTCAGCTGTGCTTGGAAACTAAAGAGGGAGATACTGAGATACATACCTCCTCTCTTTTTTTCATTTTCAATTTCCCACTTAGGTACAGAAGTAGAACCAGTAATCTGGATAAGACCCAGTTTACCATCAGAAGTTCCATACACAATTTCTTCTCCAGAATCACCTAAAAAAAAAAAATTAAGCAAATTTAGAATCACAAAAACACACCCATTTAGAAATTTTGAAAATATTCATCTCACCAGGGGAAAAAGAAAATCCTAATGTTAGTGTTGTGCAACAGAACTGTCATGCTTTAAAAACAAATGCCTCCTTGCTCTCGAGTTCTGCCTACAAACCTTTCATAATGGAGTACTTTAAATTTAGGAAAAGACAAGCTATTTAATGGTCTTTACAGCAGAAATTATTCATTATCATTCATTCAGAACACATATCTAATTGTGAATATTGTACTGCACCTTAAACAAATAAGAACTATTTTTTGAAGCTAGATTTAAACAATGTCAAATAACCTAACAGAAACTAAATTAAGCATCAGATTAACATACTGAAGGGATTTATATTAGGTTAGAGAAGATTAGCAAAAAGGATGATCAACCTATTTTAAGATTGATCCTTCCACATTCTTAGTTTATTTGAGCTCTACTCAATATTCTCATCAATCCACGGATGGATGGAAATAGCGACTATACTCACAGAAATCCAGATGTAAGAGAAACTCAACCCAGCTCCTGAACGAGACCCCCAACAGTCCAGCTCCCATTTATGCAACATCACCTTACAACTCACTGCCACTGTAACAGGCTTTCATCCAACGTAAATATTTAGAACTAAAACAGTCATGTGCATCTATGTATATAGTGCATGTTTATAAATAAATAACATCTCTAATGCATACAAATGCAAATCCAAATCAGAGCAGTTCAAAAACAAAGCCAATAATCCCTACACCAAAATCTCCAGTAATCTCGCCAGCATCTCAACCTAAAACTCCTGTGGTTGCCCTCTCCCCGACTTTCCCCTGAAATCCTACTAGCCTCTCACTCTTGCCTCACCAGTAAAAATGCTGCAACTCTGTCTCAGAAACAGATTTTATGTGTGAAAAGGGAAACTTCAAATTTGGGATTTCTGTTGCTACCAACAAGCTTTTTATCCTGTTTTCCACATATAAACCTTTTCTACCAGAAAACCAACAGCAAAAGCCCTTAATACTTCTAAAAGTGTTTTTTTTTTTACCTCCAACTTTCCAGATAGGAACAATTTAAGCAAATATCTTCAACATTTTCTTCCCCCTAAAGAGTTACTAGTTGTTCATCAATTCAGCATAAGTATACCGTACAACAGAATTCCATTCTCATCATAATACATATGGATACTCTTTATCTGTATTCTATAAATAGAAAGGGAGTAAGGTATGGCTTCACGTAGTTTTCTACTACATTTTTAAATCAGTTTCAAAGTCAAGAATAAACGCAGTTAACAAATACAAGTGTTAAAATCTCAAAAATGCAGCAGAAGTACGTTATTTAGTAACGTGTATACAAAATTCTGTTACCTCCATCTCCGTTGTTTAGAGCAAGGACAGTAGGTGGTCCAGGAACTTCTACTTCATACAGCAGATCAGATCCCTAAGGACCAAGAGAACTGTCTTGAATGAGTTCTTGTTCAAAAGGAAAAATCACGAATAAAGATGAAATTGTTTTTTTTTAAATACATACTTCATTGACACAGACTTTCTTGCATAAAACCACTTCTAAGCCAAAACAGGGAAAACTTTATATAAATAAAACGTGGCTTTAAAAAAAAAAAAAAAAAAAAAAAAACCACCTTGATATGTGTTATCACCAAAAAGTGAGGACAAAACAATCTGAGAACATCTGACACTAAGATAACAATTGTGTTAAACCATTTGATATCACTCAGACTTGCTACCACAATAATTTGTGAATTTTGAAACATATAATGACTTACACGTTTAATTCCCTCGTGTAAGCACTTTTTTCTTAAAAGTGGAAAATGGAACAATTTCTTTACTTCTTCTATCCGTGAATTCCAAAGCCTATTTGCGGTAGTGTTATCAGTCCTAATTTTGCAAGTTCACAATCATGATTTTCTAATTTAAAAAAGTACCAGCACTGTAGACAGTAACATAAATAAGATACACAATGCTTATATTTATGTTTATTCCATAAGAATTAATACAATGCTACGGCATCAATACATAAAACAAGCAAATATTTTAACCTGTAAAACTCTGAGGACTCTATCCTGACACGCAAGTACTGGGGTAATGCAATTCACTTTATCTACAGGAAGGCAGAGGACATCATTGATTTTATCTCTTGACAGGTAGTAGTGTTTGTCTTTGCAGTCGCAGTAGTGGTTATAGATATAGCTTGCACAAAGAAAGAGATCTGCTCCTGAAATGTGCCTGAGAAAAAGAAAACACTACTTGTAGCGTTTTGTCAGAATATTCGCAGTCATATCTTTTTAGGTTAGTATACGCATACACTATTGCTTGCAGATTCCATGCATCAGGTTTTATAAGGCAAGCATCTTCAACCATACAAAAAACAACAAAAAAGCTTGCTCCTGATATCCTGCAGGAAGGAAACAGGAACAGAATACACTGCTAAAAACAGTAACCCCAGCTACACTCACCTGCACACGCACTGCTGGGAAGGCCTCCAGGCCGCTCCAAAGCCCCCCCACACTCTTCCAATTGCACCATCACTTTCTAAATTCCTTCCCACATGCCAGCCTAAAGCTAGAGTAGCACTGAGTGCTGCCTACATCCATACAATAAGGTTAAAATAACCCATACAAGTATAGATTGAGAATTACTTCAGGGAGACAACAAATACCAAGCACTGTACACACATAGCTTTGATATCTTCGGTGAGGTTAGTTTCAAAGGAGAGGAACTGCTTCCCTCTCTTTGTGAAACCTCTGACTTCTGATCCTGTTGCCACAAAAATTTTCTCCTGGGGTGTATTCAGAGCTCCGCCCAGCTCCAGGCGTGCGATTTTGGGGCCGGGCAGCGTTTTGAACACAGTCTGTAAAGAAGAAACACAGTCACCATCATCGCTATTTTGTGTTTACAGTCAACTTTTCAGGCAAAGGATAATAAATGTGCTTTACAAGCTCTAGCAAAACTCAGGATGCTACAAAGTACATAAGGACAAGAAGCGACACTAACTGCACACCTTCTGTACTTGCTAGGGCGAAAGTTTTACAAGCCACGTTTTTAAACGGCGCATTCACACTTACCACAGGTTCCCCCTTTTTTATGCCGAAACAGGTAATCACTCCGTCCTGGTCTCCCACCACCACCTTCAAAAGCAGACCACAGCGTTACGTCATCGCACACGCATGGGCTTTAAACACCGCCTTTGCTTCGCTAAACGCAGTTCCGTACTTCGGTACGTCACGGTCCGTGGGAGGGAAGGAGGGCTACGCGCGCCCCGCCGCCCCGTACCTTCTGGGTGGCCCTGCGGCCCGACGCGGGGAGCAGCCTCATGGTCTTCTGCGCCGTGACGCCCACCTGCCGAGGAAAGCGCGGCCTTCACTCACCCCGCCTGGCGCCTCGGCCCCGAGCGAGGCCGGGAGCGGCGCGGTCCGTTACCTGCAGGTAGTCCACGCGGGCCAGGCTGACCTCCATGGCGCCGCCGGCAGCTGCCCCGCAGCCCGAGCTCGGCCGGGCCCGGCCCCGAGCCGCCGTTACCCGTCACCGCGGCAACCGTCGCCCGCGGACGGCGGCGCTCCCAGCCGGCTTCCCATTGGCTGAACCCGACGGCGAGCGGGCGGGACCAAGGCAATCTGCGCGCCGTGATTGGGCGGCGCTGCAGGGCGGGGCTGCGGCGCCCATAGCGCCGTGAGCAATGGCAGTGGGGCCGCCCCCAGAAAGGCGGCCGGGACGAAGCGGGGCGGAGCGCTTCGTTGTGTTGCGGTGCCGCGGGCCGAACCACCGGGACGAGGCGAAGTATCAGTAAAGTTGGAATATTTTATTTAACAATGAAGCATCTGAGGCATCGTGTAACAAAATACCGGCCCTGCACAGAGTCTGAATTTTAAAAAATCATTTCTACCACATAAAGAGGAGCTTTGGACTGAGATCACGTTACCTTCAAAAGTTGTTACAAAAAGAACACCCAACCACCAAACCTTGCCCTTGGAAATCAATGCGCTGAATTATGAAGCAGCAGCTGTGGGGAAGTGTGTGGACGTACCTGTGAGCTGCGCTCACCCTCACCTGCTCCTCCTCAGCTCCTATCTGGGATTAGCATGGCTAGAGAGGATGTGGGCCTCAAGGTGTCCTCCACCACTCTCTACTTGATTTACTGCTGTCTGACCTGTTCCACCTAGCTGCTGCGAGGAGCACAACACTACCTTGTATCTGTTGGCTTTTTTCTTGCAAATTCAGCGCAAAGAATTTTCAGCATGTATTCATAAACCTGTTAAAATGTCAGCAATTCGTATCACTACACCTTCTTAATAAATTTGATAGTTCTTAACTTTCAGATGATTAAGATGAAGACAACAATCTTTTGGTGACGAGTTAATAAAATTTCCTATGACTAAATTCCAGAGAAGCTGTACATAAAGTTATTTAGTGCTAAAAATCTACAATACATTTTTCAAGTATGAGATACTGAAATATTATTGCCAATAAATAGTTGTGCTGTAGTCGAAGCCACGGTTCCTTTGTTGCATCATTCACATCTCAACATATTAGGATTGAGTTTCTCGCTGAGTTTATGTATTAAAATCGCTAACTCTTCTGTCGCTTGGGACTTGTCCTCCAAAAGTTCATAGCGAAGACTGGAGATATCTTGTTTGATTTCCTTTAATTCACCTGTATTAACCGTTGAAAGAAATACTTATTAGCAAAGTCTGTTAAATGTTCGTTAAATAACATCAAGTCGCATTAGTGCCTATTTCAGATGATTCCCTGCTCATCCAGAGCGTTCATGAGAGCTGGGGAGGGGGGGCAGAAGGCTTTACCTCTTCCTCATCCTCTACGAGATGTGAGTGTGTCCACCCCTGGATAGTACCAAAGGTGTTTTAAGAATCCCATCAGCTCCAGTGTTGTGCTTCACACATACACAGAACATCAAAGACTCAAAAAGCCCTCCACATAGGTTAATGAATTAATCGTGGCAACACTGCTGAACAGCTGGTAAATGTTAGTACCCCCTTGGAGAGAGAAAAGGCAAAGAGATTCGTTTCTGAAGTGATATGCCAAGATCACACAGGAAAAGTGTGGCAAAGCTGGCAACAAAACTCACAGCTTCTGAGTCTCTCTCCTCTTCCTTACCAACATCCTTTGAATTAGAAAGAGTCAACCAATTTAAAATTATTATGATTTGACACAAGGACAAAAACAGCATTTATATGGAAACAGTAGTCAAGGTCAGGCTTGTAACAAGATACACCATGATTTCCAGTATAAGATACCCAGCTCAAGACTAGAAGCTTTTTAAAATACTCAAATACTATTATTCTTTCTGCAAGTATGAGGCATATTAATTCTTGCACAGTACCCGCTGCAGGAAATTAGTTGTCACATACGAAAAATATGAAAGAATACCTAAATTCTCTAGCGACAGTTGCAGACAGGTTCAGGGTTCTAGACAGGTTCTAGCTGCCTTGCCCAAAGAGGACTCTGGGAAGACTGGTGTTAAGCAAGAACTGTGATGTGCATGAACCATGATTCCTCTGCACTTACTTACCTAAACATATGTTGTAAATACCCCGACAGACATCAGGGAGTAGGAAAGACCTGTACATCACCCACAGTGGGGAGTGGGGTTCCGTGCCTGGAGCACGCACCTCTCACTGCAATTAGAGATGTTCTCAAGGCCCCACCAGTCCCGACATGGACACAGTGTTCAGGTGCATCATCTCTGAAACGATCTCTGGTTGTACACTAGAACAGTGGCTACAGTTTTCATCTTTTTTCACCACACAGTTAACTCTATGCTGCTTTTTTTTTTTTTTTTAAATGATGTGCATCTTCACAGATGAGTATTCCACACAGATTTATCAAAGAAGGGAATACGAGTGGTTCATGCTGTTGAGTGCAAATTGTGTGTTCAACTGGATGAAACAGAAAGACATCCCGCAGCTCTGACTAGGACTCTGGAAGTGTCAGTACAATTAGTGGCTTCCTCACAAACTTTCTCTGTGACTGTGGGTGCATCATGTCTGTACCCCAACTTCACATCTGTAAATGGGGCCCATAAATTTTCTCAGTTCCACTTGTTCGGTCCTACTCGTCTGTTTTTGTTGTGCATACTTCCACTGCTATGTGACTTCAGTGCACGTGAAGTAGAAATAAACTCATTTTAACTGAAGGCTCCAAGCACCACTGTAATACCAATTTCTAATAAATGCGACAAAAATTCTCTCTGAAATGTGAAAAAATACAGCCTCTTACCTTCATTTACTTCATCATTTTCTTTGTCTACTTGTGCTTTCAGAACATAACGTTTTATCAGTCTTTTCATTATTTGCTGTGAGATTAAAACAGTGACATGGTTAGCATACATAATAAAACTTCATTCACTTCTCCTTCCTACAAAAATGGAAAAGACATAAGCAAGTGAAAGAGCAGCCTCAGATCAAGTAGTTGCCTCAGATGGGCTTTTTTGGTGGCACGCAGATTCATCATTACAACAAAGCATGTCTCTCATCCAATTACCTCTTAATTTACAGAACACCGCAGCTGTTTGGAGAGGACAACAGGGAAATATAGAATGTTATTTTGTTTCTTTCTATACAGCTAGCAGGTGCAGACAAGAAAGGTTGGCTTCCTGTCACCAATTAGCTTTGTGAGAAGTCATCAGATGTACCATCAGGATTTATAGGCATATGCACACGTAATCTCAAGATTTATTACTCCCATCATAAGTGAGACAAAATTGTATTAGTTAAGGACACTGTGTTTTCTCTCCGATGCTTTGATGCCATGACTTCAAAACGTCTCTGACACTTATGCAGCCACCTGTATAATGACAGTAATTAACACAACACAGAACTATTACCTAAGCAAGGCCCCTGAAGACACAAAGCTATACCTAGAAAATACTGCTCAGTCTGATACAGTTATGCTGATAAGGAGCCCACCCTGGGTAACAAAGCAAGAAAGAATGCTGCAGCTTTGCTGAGTATTAGCTGCGTCTGTCCTTTCTTGGCATAAGCTCAGGTGTCTTTATTCCAGCAGTTTCTCTGGAACAGACCGCCTAGAGAGGCTGTAGTATCTCCATCTCTAGAGATCTTCAAACTTGCACCTGCCAGACCCCGAGGCATCCTCAACTAACTTAAGCAGGAGGCTGGACCAGACGACCTCCATGAGATCCTTCCAACCTCAATATCCTGTGATTATATAAAAACATCAAAAGGTGTTTAAAAATAATTACTCATAAGACTGTGGCAACATACATAGAAACCACAGGCTCAGACGTTTTAACTGCAGAAGCAACAATGTTTAGCTTCAGCTATTATCAGTTGTTTAATACTCAAAGTGCTGACCAGCGTCAGTTCTGTTTCACAATTTCATATTTGGAACTGTTATGCCAGCACCATTATTAATCTCTCTAGTCCAGTTAAGTTTTCTAAGAGATTCCCATGCTGTCCCTTGCTTGCTATCTTGTTTTGCCATTTTCTTCAACTACTGCTGGGGAGCTGAAAATAAGGAAAACACAGCAAAAACATTTTGTGCCACTACTACCATAATACTTTCACTATTCAAGTACGTGAGAAGATACTGAACAGGCAGCAGTGGGCTCAACTCATTGATAAGGGGACAAAATTCCATTTTATTCGTTGTGTATGCAGCCTTCCTACAGGGCTTTTCAAGACGAAGTGTAAGCACAGCCTTTATATGACAACTTTAACCTTCTAATATTTTATCACCTTCCTGTCAGTCAGCATCATTACATACTGAAACATACTCCATTTGAAAGACAGAACTTTCTTCAGCTTTTATTTCTCTTCCTTTTCCTCCTCTTTTCTCATTTCTCCCTACCTTGCAAGTGTCCTCTACCCTCTGTGCCCAGGAACACAGTTTTTTTTTCCCTTTAAACTACACTATTGATTCTGTACATCAAAGTGATTAGCAATGAAATAATGTTGATGCTGTCAGGCTGTTAAAGATGACATTAAATTAAAATTCCTAGTGTAATGAATTCCTAACTTCTGAGGCTCCACACATACAGAGTATTGCAATTCAACGTGTTACCTCATGCCACCTGCACTGCAGTAATCTTCATGCAACTGTCAGCAAAGCAAATGCAAGGTAATGCAATTTTACATAAGTCCTTTCTGCTGCAGACCAAACTATCAAATTATTCAAATTTGCTGCAGACAAGTACGTACATAAGTATCTGTCAGAACTGATACCAGAAGCCTGGTGTCTAAGCACACCTAATTTAGGCTTCAAGTAGCTACAAAAATAGGTCTACTCTTTGTTAAACTCATTTCACATGTAAGGATGTCTGTAATAGTAATACGCATCTACTTTCTAAAATATAGTGTTATCAAAATTAATGCAACTTGCCTGACAGAATTTGTACGGGTGGATTATGTAGCTTTCACATTTTCACTAGGGGAGCAAGAGCTCCTATTTACTCTTATTTCTGAACAGGAAAAAAGACAGGAAGGTAATATCTGACAGGCTCCTCTTAACAGAGAGCAAAATTCTCACATGCAAGAGTTTCAAATGTCACAGCATGAGAAGAAAGGAAGGAAAAGTGATGCTAACTTTGTCAGCCCACTGAACTTTCATATCTCTTCCCCAGAAATCAGTTTTCAAAGTGTGCTTCTTGGATTTTCAGAACTGAGATATCAAGGAAAAAACTAAGTTTATTTTAGTTTGCCTTCTTTAAATGCTTCCAATAATCAGGCCTGAACAAGAGCAGTCTTTTTTTTCCTCAGTAGCATCCCAGTTTGTTTTCTACAGGAGGTTTGGTTAATGTGGAGAAGGTAACATGTACCTGGTACAAGATTCTGCTAGTACATTCACACACTTTTATTACTTAAAACAGTGACGAGGGATGTACTTGCCTGATAGCGCGTCGGCTGATTGAGAATGCTGTTAAAACTGTGTGATTCAAAAACTCGGGAGTTCGACTGAGTGAAAAGGTTTAGCTAGGAAGCAATAAGAAAAAGTTAATACATGTGATAGAATTCACATTCAGAAATCAGCTCAATAATTTTTTTCCCCCTTTGAATGTCTCCATAGTCACTAAATCAGATTATTTCCAAAAAACACTGAGATATCTCTGATTATTATTTATTTATTTCCAAAAAACACCGAGATAGCCCTGATTTTATTTATTTACTTTAAAAGCTTATTATTTTAGCCATTCTTTTCACTGCACAGCTCCAAAACTGTTGTGTTCACACAGCTGAGAAAATGAGTTACGCCTCTGTGGTGGGGATGAGTGGCCATAACAAGGAGAAGGAGCCTGAATTAATGATGGCTGACCTCTCTGGGGAGCAAAGGGAGCAAACTGAAGTCAGCCTGCATCTATACAGTCAGTTGGATGCTTCCTGCAACTGACGCATGTATTAGGCCTCTACTTGCACACAGCCCATCGCTTCAGTTGGGCCCTAGGCAGGGTATTTCTACCTACTCCAGGCTGCCCGCTTTCCTGCAGGCAATCAGACATCAGCTCAGCCATACTTTTTACTATGGATTAGGCCACAGTTTATCTTTATACACTGTGCAGAAGAGTGTGCCTGCTCAGCCTGACTCAGAGGAGGCTGTGGGCTGCCTTTCCCAGAGGAAAATCATTTGGTTTGTAGTCCAAAAAAAACTAGCTCCACCTGATCTGTGTCACCAGTGACCCAGACAGGATTTTTGTTCTTTAGTGAATAAGATTCTCAGTTGCTGCTGTATGATACGTAAGCACTACTCAATGCTTTGTTCTAAAAGCGTATCTTAGCAAAAAGCGAGTACTTAGTACCAGAATAGTGCTTTTAGCTAAACTGATTGAAACTGACATTTTAAAAACATGTACCTTCTTTCACTGCCTACAGAAAATTAGAGAAATTCTTTTCTTTACTTAAGAATCAGTAGCACCAACAGCTCAAGACATCCCAGGCTCTAGAAAGAATTTATAGGAAAGATAACTGAACTTGCCATTTCTGGTAATTTACAGTAAAACAAATCAATATCTGTTGTTGTTGTTGTTGTTGTTTCAGTATTTGTAATATACAAGACCTAATTTATTAAAAAAAAAAAAAAAAAGGAGGGGGAGAAAGGGGCCACGTGCTTCTTTCATCTGTTAGTGCCCCAGTTTGCCATCAGGAAAACAGAGGAATTGTTACCTAATCCTCACAAGAGGTGAGGTGACACTGCATTCATTAATATTTGTAAGGAACGTTTAGATACCCAAATTGAGAATGTTGTGGTCATGCTCAAGGTTATTACCACCAATCCTCCCTCTTTCCCATTGTCTTCTGTTGAGAACATACCTTTTGACAGTAGAAAGTAAGGTATCATACTGACCATATTTTTCCTTTACCTGCCTAGTGAAAGGAAAAGCTCTCTCCATACCCTCAGTTGTTGTTGTGGTTTTCTTTTTCTTTTTCATCCTCAACTAGAAGTCTTTCTAGTTGAGGCTGAAAGCATTCAGTATTTAGGTCATTGCCTGTGGGAATTATCTGCATCTTTGAGCAGTTATTTTTGTTTTACCTGTGTTTTTCCAGTCATTGGACACTGTTGTCTTAATAAAATTTATTGCTATTATTTGCCTAGATGTACTGCACAAAACCAACGTGAATTATAGATGTGTAAATAGAAATACTTGATTTATCACTGTACTATCATCAGAAGTACAGATTATACCCTAAAATTTAAAGAGAAGTACAATGCTGGAATGGAAACAATTCCTGAAAAGAACAGAAAGATTTCAGTACCTACCCTTGATTTGGAATTGCCCATTCCCATTTCAATGTCCTTCTGTAGACGTCTCCTCCTGCACTTAGAAAAGTTAATGATCCTCATGACGAAATAGAAAAAAGATTTGGGGCTTGGTACAAGACTAAATGGTGGAGGTAATGTTTTTCCATCATCAAAATATGATAACCAAAGTTTAGAACGAGCAAACTTCCACTCTACATCACTGTCATCCTGTGTTAAGACATAAAAACATGTAATACTTAATTTCTAGAAATGTAAAATCTTCCTCCAAATGAAATAACGACCCTTTCTGTTTTTACATGAAGATTACTTGCTTGCTAGTAAGGCTGCAAAATAGTTGTGCAAAAATGTAATTATTCTATCAAGACTATTTTAAACAAACTTCAACTGTCACTTTATGTCAACATCTCATTGTCAGTACTTAGTTCAAGCATTTGAACAATTTAAACAAGTGTTATTTTTGCACCGAATGGAGGCTAACATATAAACTTGTTATTTAAAAGTGGAACTTTTTTTAATTAAGTTGGTCACATGAACATGGTACTCAAAAAAGTGATGAAGTATTTACTGGCTTCCAGGCAGACATGGATAAAAGCACTAGTACCCACAGCTTTTTACATAACCATGAAAAGTAACTGATATACAAAGGAGGAAACAAAACAAAAAATTCACTGCCATGAAGAAATCACATTACAAAGTGACGAACTGTATTTAAAGGCTTAATTGGGTTAATTTCAAATGCAAAAAGTTGCTTTAACATAAGTGTCTTTCTCCTGCTGAAACTCCTGACATCTCCCAGAAGTCAATGAAGTATCATAACCAATTGTACACTATATTCTATAACCTGCTGAGCGTGTGTTGGGGGGCATGCAGTTTGTAACTTGTGTTTGATTTATAAAAGAAGTTATCTTCTCCAATTTGAATTTTCCCAAATTTTTATTGGAACTGAATGCTAAATACCCTAATTATCTTCCATTTTCAAGACACTTTGTCACCATTATGAAATTCAGACAAAATATCTCTCTTTTAATCAGCAGTGCAGCCAAGAACATCGTGTGTCATTCAAATATTTGTTCGACCAAATCATTTGCCAGATTTGGAGAAATCTGCGTCAGTGTTTTCAGGGCATATGGCAAAGTGCAGCAAACCTACAATCAAGTCCTAATGTTGTACTGAAAGCAGAAAAGAAAAAAAACAACACATTACAAACAAAGCTTTTAAACACTGCAAAGTGCAACTCAGTCATAAGTCCTGAAGACAAACACCTATACCATACTCCAAGCAGAGACGCATATAAATATAATAAAGTGCACACAGTAGTAGCATAAGGACCAAAGTGGGTAACTCCTGCACAGTTAGCTAAAAAGCTTAAGAAGTGGAACTGAAAGCCAGGTTTCCATTAAAGAACACATCAAAATACATTTAAACCATGTCCGAGTGGTCCATCAAAGATTGAAGTGCGCTATATTATGAAAACATGCAGTATGCATCCTAATGAAGCTGGGAATATAGCCATGTCCAAGATCTTAAGCTTTGTTTTCTGTTTCACAGCAGTCTTCACTTGAACATTACTTTAGATTTTAAGGTTTCTGGATAGATAGCACCTCATCAGGCGCATACACCTGCCATAAGATGAAATACAGGCTCTGCAAGATTTTGCAGCTTGGCTAGGCTGTTAGTTCCAGGACATGGTATTTTTTGTGATCTCCTTTACTGAGAATCAATACCTTGACTGTACTTCCACATACCTAGACGCAGTCATTAAAATAATTCTTAATAATGCTGCCTTCTTTCAACATACCAAAAGAGAACCATTTGAGAACAGAGCCCTACCTCAATTTCTTGATATGAACTGTTGATCATAGCAATCAGCATGTTGAGCAGAACGACCACCATCGTGACATTGTATATGCCATAGAGAACATATCCAATGTTCTCTATGAACTTATGATCGTATTTCAGGACAACAGAGGTTACTTCAGACAAGCCAAATATTGACCAAAATAACGTTTTGAAACTTTCTTCAACTCTGAAGAAGTGAGAGAAAAAAAAAAAAGGAAGCCATTATTACTAAATCCACAAATAAATACATAATCTATGCTTACAGCAAGTGATAAACAATCTCAAGCAATTTGTTCATGAATCAGGTTTGTAGAGAGCTGATCAAAACAAAGATATAAGCAAGTTTCCCCACTGTACTCCAACTATACATTGTAGATAACATAGGTGCAACACCAGTAAGCATGCGAAAGAACGGTCCTGGAATTAAAAAGCTATCATATATTCAGGCTCATGAGATAAAGAATATTCTCATAATTTTCCAGTCTAATTCTGCAGGGGGCAGACCTTCCCTACTCTAACAATGCGGCTGATGGGAAAAAACCACTGCACTTCTTTCAACAGTTTCTGATTAAGCCTACCATTAGGAATGGTGCACTCAAAAATGGGTAGTGGCAAGTTCAGCAACAGAACTCAGAATCCAAACAGATTTCAATGGGATTTGTTCAAGACTGCTGTTGAAATCAGTGGAAATCAGTAATATTTCCTTGCAGTCAGTTGTTCACAAGCTTGTTTGATTATCACCAAATCCAGGTAAAATTATTTTATAGTGAAATGACAGTTTCCATTATACAAGTAGGAAAGAAGTGGTTCTTTGTATTCTGCTTTCTAAGGTTTTATTTTAACACTAGGAGAGGGTATGTAGTTTGACAGACTGTTACCACAGTGGAAAACTGAGTTTCATAGCTGCTTTTTACTTAAACATAACTTCATACTTACGTTGTAAAGGCTGGGTTTAGCTTAGCTCCAAGGTAGTAGGAATACAGTATGAACATTCCAATCATAAACGCAAGAAATACCATAATAAAAAGGACCATAAACTTGAAGATGTCTTTAACAGTCCTTCCAAGTGAAATCTGCAAGGGTCCAAAACTCTCATTCGCAGGCAGGATATATGCAATCCGAGAAAAGCTAAGAACAACAGCAATTGCATAAAGGCCTTCAGATATTATCTGAGGATCAGATGGAAGCCATTTATCTCTAGCTGGAAGAAACAAAATACAGGGGTAAGTATGAAGTATTACTCATTTATCACTATGCTTAAAAATAAATCTTGCTAAGATTTGCCATGAACATGTCTGAATTTAGTTAAAGCAAATATTTGGAGAGTCTATTCCTATTTCCTATAAGTCACAAATGATGGATGTAAATTACACTGCTTTTTGCTAGAAGAAAAATTATACTTGAAAAAAAAATACATCATCTTCTATAGTTTGTACTTCAACCTGAACTATATAAGAATAAGACATTCTTAGTGCTTTTCTTAGCATGACTGCATTATTACCTATGTTAGTAAACACTATGTCAGAAATTTATTCATATTTTTAGTTATGTTAATGAAAAATGAATAGTGTTGGCTGCTGAGTAATTTCACTTACCAACCACACCAAGATTTTGCCACTGTTAAAAATTTAGGATATAACCTAGTCCCCATTGAGGTCATGGAGAATTGTGCCACTGACCTCAGTGGAAGGAGGATCATGATTTTTACCCACAATATTCACAGAAACAACTGTTACATATAGATTCATAAACTGCTTATTGCATAAATTACTGCACCATCTTAGCACAACACATAGCTTAGTATTTGATATCAAAATACCAAGTATTTCGCATTACATTTTACATATGTCCATACTCAAATCAATTATATAGCACTTAAACAAAACCAATTCTACTACTGTACTATATAAACATTCAAAAAGCATATGCTAAAATATACTGTCAGGAGCAAATGCAGTCTTTACTGACATTGCAAACAGCTTCATCACATCTCTGACTACAATTTCTGCACTGCAACAACTATTTAGTAATTTCAGTCTATTTGAACAGATTACTGGGTCTAGCATCCTTCCTTTATCATGAAATATTGATAGCTTTCCACAATATGAATGACGGTATTGAACAACTCAACTAAGCAAAAATTCTAATCAAAATTGTATCTGTTGTTGTGCATTGCATTGAGAATAAAATACAGCTTGCAAATGTTTAATATCATGACAGTCAAATTTAGCTCTGTATAAATGGTTACAACAAAAGGCAGTTAAATAACATGCAGTTATTTGAACTTTTGTCCTTACTTATGCCTATTGCTTGATTTTAATATATATTGGCAAACATTTGCCAAATTAGCACCATAACGATTATTGCTTAAATAGAAGAGAATGAAAAATATAGAGGCAGAAATGACTAAATAATGCTATGAATACAAACACACACAAATACTTATTTTAAGGCTTCAAATGCTAGTGGCATCCTACCAGTTTCTTCATTGTAAGATTTGTGTTGCTGAAAATTTAAACTCACCATAGGTAAAATATTCTATTTCTGGAGGAAGTGTGACCTCAGAGAGGTCACTTTCCTCTATGTAGTTGTCCACATACTGTTGTGCTTTTGTGGCCTGCAGGAATGCTAGAAGCCTCGCTGTGAACGCAGCAATAAAAATGGACAACATCCCAAAATCCAAAACATTCCATAACTGCAAAATGTATTCCCTGGGTCCTTCCAGCCACAGCTCTTTGCATTCTGACCACATCATACCTGCAACAAGAAATTTAAAAATATAGCAAAGTCAGCCACATCACTTTCATTTAAATTCCACACTTTGCAGTGTCACAGGGGTGTCATACACCTTGAGCAAGGCTGGCTTGGTTTCAACAAGATTGATCAAATGGCAAGACAGAAATAAACACGCAGGGATAAAGTTCAAACATCTCTGTACAGGAAAGTATAGAGCCACAGCTTTGTACTGAAAGCTTTATGGCCTAACATGTTCTGCTTAAAAGAAAAAAAATATGTTAAATGTGCAAAAGAAATTCTCTCATTTTGTTATCCCTGTTAGGGATGGCCACAAGGCACCATGCCAGATGCACTGATCTTCATGCCCCAATAGAGTTTGATATGAAGAGAGTGCTTAAGCCAGGACATACAAAAGGCAAAGTGAGGCACCTTATTGTAGCAGCCATAGTTATATTTCTTTTCTCTTCTGCAGCCTGTAAAAGCCGAGAATGTTACATTATCATGTGGCTACCTGATGCTTTCCTATATAAAGAACCCAACTGATGAAAAGCTAGAAGATGGCACTTCCTGCCATACAGTTTCTAACACACTGATATCTGATCAGGTTTTGTGATGAATACTGAATAATGGGAACTGACTCATTAGCCCTTGGTAGAAACAGTGATTTCTCCAAATGCTACCTAAGCAGCAATGTCACATAAGCACTGATGTATTAGCACAGTAACTGAGCAGTGAGAACTCCTGATCTTCTCATATATACAGCTGCAAAGTAGACTTCTTAATCCTACTTAAGTAAACCACTTCAAAGCAAAATTTCTATTGTGTTCTCTTCAGCAAGTCTGTGTTCCTGTTACAAATGTCAGAATTACCAAACAGTGCAGAAAAGTCATTGCAAAGCAACGGTTTTACTCTGCAGTACAAGAGGGAGCAGGCACAGAGATGCTTTCACTGGTTCTGATGTGTCACTCTGCTGTGTGGGCTTACTGTAACGATGCAGTAGCTGGAGCAAAAGTTGGGACCTGGGCTTCTCTCCTTTCTTTTAGAACTAACAGCTGCAGACAAACAGTGACATAGAGACAAAGGGGCAATATACCTACCAAGTACCCATACCATGATCAGCATTTCTGTCCAGGTGAACTGAGTAGTCTTCACCCTAAAGATCTGCTTAGGGTAATCAGTAACGGTGACGTTCGGTAGCGTTGTTATACCTTCAAATCTGTCAGAAGCATTGAACACCAGCAGGCCTAGGAAAATAATGAAGGATGCTGCATGTGCCACAAATTTCATAAATGGGCTTCGAAGAATTCTTCCAAGCTGCAAAGACAGAACGAAAGCAGTCACATTTTTTTTCAAAGTAACAAACTCCTATGTTGAGTATTTCAGAAGCATCACACTCAGTGCTCAGGACAGACTGAAACATTGCTTTCAAAGAGTCCTCTTCCAAATGCACTGAATTGTGACGCTTTGCCATTAAAGACAAAACCCTCCCAAGGGCAGTCTCACAGAATGTGCTGTCCTGTTAGTGAACATTTATGCTATTCCACAAACTCTAGATGGCAATATTTATTGGGAAGTGCCTCAAGGAGTTACAAGTATACAATGGCAGTCATGGAAAGTAGTCTCTAATGCCCACAGATTGCCAACATGGGGCTGGAGAACATATATTCAGAGAAGGAAGTCCCAGATAAATAACCTGTAAATGTCTACTGAAACTAATGGCTATTCCCTCACAGCGGACTAAAAATGAAAATACCAGAAATAATAATTTTTTCAAATCAGTTCAGCTGATGAATTAAAAAATCAGCACCTGGCAGAAAGACAGAACAGCATAAGTACAGACAGTTTTTCTGCAGCTCAAGAGAGGAACAGCTACCTCTAGAAGACCACACTGGAAAGAGCAATGAGCCTGTTGCTGCTACTCACTGTATCAAAAAGTGTCTGATCCCACCAATCCTAACATTATCCTGCAAGCCAGTGTCAAAACTGCCAGGCTGCAGTTCACCCCTCTGAGGGTGATGCTTCCAGTAGTCTTTGTTTAGGCAGGGAAGTCTGATGTTGCCAATGCTGCTGCACCACCCCCAGCCCTATGCTCAAAAATGCAAGTATCAGTGAGGCTGCACCACAGGCAGCGATGTGTGCACTGGCTCAAGTCTGGAGATGGTACTGAGGTTCTCCAGAGGTCCTGTTTGGAGATCTCTGCATGGGACTGCATGATTGAGTTTAACTGTCCCTTCCAGACTACTTAGCTTTGGAAGAAAGGAGTTGTATCTTCAGAATACACCCTGTTCTGTGTTCTGAATGCAAGACTTGTTCTGCTTTAAGTGTGGAAAGTTGAATGCCAGGCAGACTTATTTGTCCTAGCTGCAGTACACTTCTTAATGCCAAAGGTATCTCCGTCTCCTCCATGAGAACATGTTGCTGCGCACATAATGCCTCATCTTTGTTAATGTTAATATCCAGTTCCAATACACTATCACATACATTAACATATATTATGCAGCATCCTAAAATCGCATGTGAAGTGCTGCATTATCAGTGGAGTTGCGTATAGTGTAAGAAGAAAAAGGCTGAGTTCAGCAGATGGGGAACTGTAAGTAGCTTTCTTATTTCAAGGAATGGTTTTCAGCTACTGTGAACTAAGCAGACCAGCACACACTGAACTGCATTTGCTACCTGTGCAAACAGTCCCAGGTTCCTTTCCTGCTCCTGACCTTTATAAAGCATTGTGAAATTACAATATCAAATAACTGATCCAAATGTACAGTACATTTCTTTGACATGAGCACTGTGAAAAATGTCAGGCGTTTCTGGCACTGAGAGCTAAAGCTCACGGACAAATGTCACTTCTCCATATTAGACGCTACCTAAGAAAATATTAATATGTTTCTATGATATGGAGCTGTGAGGAATATCTTCACTAAAGATAATTACAAAGTGATTTCAGAGAATGATCGGAATAACAATTATATTGTATCATGAAGGTTTATCTTAAAAGTAAACAAATATTTAACCAAGAAAAAATACCAGGTTCCCTTGAAATATTCAGGAGAGGAGCAAAATATTTTCCTTTTTGAGATAAACTACAGGAAAAATATATAAATGAGTCAAACACATTTCTCTGCTGCAGACTTGTTAAGAAAACTGAAAGACCAACATTCTGCATAAAAAGTAAATTTACATTTTTTGTTTTTTTTTTAATAATGCTAATGTAACTCAGAGAAATATTTTTCCTTCTGATCTAATGAAGATACATTAATGTACTTAATTTTCAGACACTTCACGTGCAAAAGAATGTAAGGTTTTCATTTTGAGGTTACCAAGAAAGCTGGGAGCACCAGTGTATTTTCCTATCATTTTGGAAGGTAAGTCTTTACAGTTACAGTCTCTTATGAATATACTCTAGCACATGCTTGAAAAACTGTGTTTAATTTGATTTCTATTATATGGTTCACCTGGCAAACAGACTAATAACAAATATTTTACTTAAGATTAAATTCTGCATCAGTGAAGTCAACAGATGTTCTGCCATTTGTTTATATGGAAGCAGCATCGGATCTTTAGATGCCACCAAAGGAGACCTATTACAGAATCTTCTGGCCAACTGGGTGGTGATTTTCAAGAAAAGTCCGCCATGCTACCGTAAGCACAGGAATGTAATTACACAGCAGAGATTGAATTCTGTGGGTTTTTTTTTCTTTAAATTTCTGTAGATGGTTCATCTCACAGAGAAGGATTTTTTTTTCCTTTCTATAAACTTAAGAGCTTTTTCATGCTTCCTCACGTGGTCATCTCTTTACCGTGCAAATAAAACAAGTAGCATCATTTGGCTCAAGACTACAGACTACTAAAAACATCAATGATTAGTTAAATTTGGAAGCAGCAGAATTAGAGGCACATTATTACACTTTGAATGCCAGAAACTGAAAAATAACAACCAGAACAGTACAAGATTTGTAATCTATACAAGACAGTACCCTGCTACATGGCGCAATCCAATAACCGATGGCTAGAAATGGAAGGCCCAACGCCACAACCAGCACAACCAGACACTTGATGGCTATGGTTTGCTCTCGCAGTCCTGAGAGATTTTCGTACCAGATAGTCAGTAGCTGTTGTTGACAGTTTGGATGAGCCACAAACTGCAAAGACAAAAGTAAAAACATTAACATTTTTAATGAATTACATGACTACTGCACAGATGATCAGCAAACCTTAAACATTTGAGGTTCATGTAGGCCTTAAAAACATGCCTACTTTTCTTTCTTTTAAAAGAAATGTTAATAAATAAAGAATAAACTGCTGAGCTCATTAAAATAAGCACTCTGAGGACAGGGTTGCATAGGCTCCAAATATGTATTGCCCCATTTTTAAAGCACTGTTGTATTTCCGTAGAATGAAGCCATCTGCAACATGGACAAAGAAGACTGTCCAGCCACTTCTGTTAGGATCATGTCGTATAACCAAGAGAGCACAGCAGAAGCATAAGAGGTTGGAGGGATGAGTGCTGCAGAATCACAGAATCACAGGGGGGGGCTGGAAGGGACCTCCAGAGATCATCTAGTCCAACCCCCCTGCCAAAGCAGGCTCCCTAGACCAGGTTGCACAG
>JANHGO010005486.1:0-22981 GCA_024606505.1 Aquila spilogaster
CAAAAACCGCAAGGACAAAGTCAGACAGGCTCAGACCCAAAGAGAGAGTCTCTGCCATGTTTCCTTTGCTGGTTCATTGTGCAAATGTTGTGTTCCACATGAAATTAAAACCTTCCTTTCTTTCTTGGGGGCCGTTTAATATCATTTAAAGGCTTTTTCTCTTGCTTTTTAAGCTGGGACCAATTTCTCAGGGAAAATGCCACTTCCCAAAAGCACGTTTCATATCTGAAAACGATGAAATAAAACATGTAGCAGCTCCAGAATTAAACTTTTTATTGGCAAGCCCTAGTGCAAAGTATTTCAAGGTTTTTATTGCATACATCCTCCTTCCCCTTCCTCCGTGAAGCCGCTGCCTCAATTTGACCCACACAAGCAGACAGCTTCACCCATTTTCAAAATTTGAATCTCTCATTTGCAAACCCAAAGAAACCTCAGCTCTTAAACCATTCAGCTCCCACTAGCGTGGATCTCCCACTCCACCTTCCTGCCGCCTGGAGATGCTGCTCCTCCTTGCTTTATACATTTACCCCTCTAAAGTTTCATGAAATGTATTTCTGAGGTTTAAAACAAGGTCCAAAAAAAGCCTCTGGTCCCCCAGCACGCTCCCTGCTGCCTTTTGTAGCCCAGATGCTGTGGTGTGTGACCCTGAGGTGGGGACTCAGCTGTGCAGCCGTGGCAGGGGCCGAGCAGCCCGGCAGCAGCTCAGGACATTCCCCGGGGAGCTGTCTCCTGCCTGTGCTGTACAGAGCGGCAATGGGATACACTGATTTTTCTGCACAAAAGCACAGCCCTTTTCCAGACTTTTTCGCCCCTCCGAAGCGGACAGAGTGAAGGAGGGAAAACCTCCTCCCAGCAGCTATCCCCTTTCCTCCCTGCCGCCTCTTCCCTTTGGAGAGGGGTGGCACATGAAGGGCAGCTCCCAGCCCTTACGCTCCCTCACTGCAGAGTTTTCCTGCTGGAAAGTGTCCTTGTCCCCTTGGTGGATGGCATCGAGAGTTGAGACAGGTGCTTTTCTGTCGATCTTCGATGCAAACCACCCTAACAAGTGCGCAAGCAGCCACGGTGGGGTGTGCTTTTCCTTGCTAAGCGTGCTGGGAGAGAGCACTACAGGCAGACACAGGCAGCGCGTACAGGCAACTCCCGCTCCGCCTAAGGAACTGCACGTGTGTCACTCCCCTTCCCGACTCTTGGGTCTTGCTTCCTCCTCCTCATCGCATCATGGTGTCTATATTTAGTCCCAGACGCTGCAAACACTTGCACCACTGCCGCGGAGCGCCTGGCAGGATCAGGGCTGGGATTTCTTAGGGTGATTCTTTGGACCAGGAACACCCTGTTCAGTATTAATAACAAATAATGAGGGCAGTTCCTGGAGCGCAACATAATTATCCCTACCACGCTGGGGACTTCGTTAAAGGTCTGCCTCCACGTGAACAAGCAGGCTTTATCCAGCGCAGCCCATGAGAATGATCCAAGGAAAACCTCCCACGGACACCGGAGGAGGGCAGAAGGAGGCAGGGGGATCAGGGCCCCAGCGAGCCACTTGGCGTCTCCTCTGATCAGCCTGTGTGTCCCAGCTTTGTGTCTGAGCTCCTGCGTGGCCCTGGGGACACGGCTGTCCTGGTGTGACGGGCGGGCGGCTCTCAGGTGTCACGTAGTGCCTCCCTGTGCATGGCTTGCAGAGCGCTTGGGCTGCAACCACTGCCCCCTCGTCCCGTGGCTCTTGGGGTACTCGGCCCTCTGCCCAGCCCCTCCTTTCCAGGGATGCCTTTTGGAAAGCGTGTTTTCCCACACCACTCATTCACACCAGGGATAGAAGAAAAGGGAGATAAGGGGTCGCATGGGATGGCTCCCTTTCCCCTCCTCATCAAAGCCCTGCGTTTATCGCCAGGTCCCGGCTGGGTGCGGGGCTGCTCGCCAGCTCCTTTTAGACAGCCTGGAAGGGGAAGGGGTCAGGGTCTGTCTCACTCGGTGACTTGGCCGAGGTCTGTGGTTTAACCACGGAGCAGCACTGCCTGCAGCCCTGTCATAACTGCTTTCCACCCCAGGTCCCCTTGACTGACCGAGCCTCACCAGGTGGACGGCCAGGGACCTGCTGCTGGGGTCCCATTGCCCTGCGGTGCAGGGCAGGGTGAGGAGGGAACTGTGGGTCCAGCCAAGGTTGCGGTTGTAAGCGAAGCTCTTTCATCCTCATTGTAAGATGGGCTCGTGGGAAGACCTGGGGACCTCCAGCTCCAGCAGCCCCTCCAGCAGCAGGGAGATGGATGGGTTTGGTGTAGAGAGGAGGCAGCAGGGGAGAGTTCAGCACATTTAGGAGGAGGAGGAAGCACAGCAAGGGGTTAAAAGTCAACCTCTTTCCCCCTCCCAGCTCCTTCGGGTCAGAGGGAGCTTTTCAGGGTTATCAGCCGGGGCCAGCTGCTGGGAGGAAGGTGATGAGAGGTTGGGGGGCCTGGGGCGCCAGGGTGGCTGTGCCCGCTGGGCGCCGGGGCTCAACCCCACTCAGCAAGAGCCATCCCTCTGACCTGGCTGCTGCCTGCGACGGTGCATAGCGAGACAACAGCGTGACCTTGGGGTACAGTTACCCTCATAGGCATCCTTTACGCTGTTCCTCAACAGCTGCCTGGGAAAGGGCACACACAAATTCATGGATATAGAAACAGTGAGGGATGAACCAAACCTCCCAGATGGAGGAAGCAGGACAGCAAAGAAAACGCAGGGCTCTCTGTGCAGTCCGTGTTGCCAGTGGTCAGTGGAGAGCTGGCCCCGTTGTGCACAACGCTGTACAAATGCCATCGAGGCACAACTCGTGCCTTGAGTCCTTTGCATCCCGCCCAGGTTTTTGCACAGCAGCCGATCAGCCCGGCTCCAGGGGAAGCTCTGCGGAGCCCTCTTGGCTCGGTGGGTGTGAGATGAGGCCCAGAATCTGCTGTAGTTGCCCTGTTTTGATGTTGTTAATGTGACATGTTGAATTAATTAAGTGCGTTTGGAGAAGGCTCTGGCGTTCCTCCCTTTGCAAGGGTTTTTACTTCAAAGGAAGGCAAACGACGAGAGTATCTTGCTCCCTGAAGTGCCTCAGCGTATCATGTCAAGGCAGCCCTTCTCTGCTGACCCTAGGCCTGGGACACGTCCTACCCTCCAACGGCCAGAGATGAACAGCCACAGCGGAGCCACGAGCTCTCCCATCGGTGGGGGGGCTGGCTCAGGCCCTGCACAGCTCACAGCTGAGGGAAGATGCTCTGGGATTTTCAGGAGCATCAAAATTGTGTCTATGCAGATGGCTACCAAATCTGAGGTCTAGCCCGTAACAGCCATGTCGGAAACATGCCTGGAGCTTCTCTGCTTCCCACACGGGAGCTCCCCGTTGCCCACTGGACCTGCTGTCCCCGCAGCTCTTCCCCAACACAGCCAGTGAAACGCAGCCCTGTGCCAACAAGCAGCTTCTGACTCACTTTCTCCAAAGAGCTTGACCCGCTGGCTGTGACATGGAAGTCTGGAAACTTCAGGAGAACAAACTGGCTTTTTTTAAAGCTCCCAAGAGGCTGAGGAGATGTTTCACACTCCTGCTGGGTTTGTCCTCACAATGTTTTGCAGTGTTTGGTAGCAAAATAAGGCTGTTACAGGGCTCCTTTTGCATCTGTTTCCTTTGCCTGCATATCTTTCAGAGTCTTTTGCCCCAGTTTGCTGATTTTGTGACGATGGCCTTCAAAGCCCCTCCAGAGGGGACGGCAGCTGCGAGAAGAGCACTCACCTGCATTGGCAAAGAGCAAAAGGGTTTCAGAGCTGGGGGAAGCGCTAGTCTTTATATCAAAATAGCACCTGGGAGTGTTGCCCCATGGCCATGGAGACAGCCCTGCCCCAAGGAGCCTCCAGTCTCCCCAGGCAAAGGCAGATCATGGCTCACCGGGAGAGACAGAGACATGCAGCAGGGACGAGTGCCCTTGCTGTCCCCTCATGCAGCCTCTTGCACATCAGGGCTGATGTGTTACCAAATCACTGCTCTCCTTGATTCCCCAGGATGGACAAGAAGTGTTTTACCCGTGACATTCAACAGCAGCTGGTTGATGTGTATTGGCAGGTCACTTAAAACTGCATAAAGGCAGAGCTAGTTACCGGTGGAGGCTCCCTGGGCTGTGATGCAGCATCCCTTCACTGGGGTCTGCACGCTGGCAGCATTGTGTGGGAGATTTGATATTAAAGGTACAGAAAAGTAAAAAGCAAAAGTAGGAACAGGGAGTGCACAGGTCTCCCCTCCCTTCCCCAGGGAGTTTACTCCTTATCTAGCCCCACTCCCGTTTCCTTCTGGGATAAACCAGGAACGGGTGGATTTGATTTCCTTCACTTTGCAATTGATGTGGCCAACCCAGACCTCGCCACAGTGCTGCTGCCACAGGCAGATGGGGAAGAGCCTCCAAAACTGCTGTCCGGGGAGGTTTGAGAATCAGCCGCGCTCCAGACCCACGGCTGCCACGCCGGCACGGGAACGCTCTGGAAAATTCACTTACCAGGGCCTCTTCATCTAAAGAAAAGTGGAGGCACCAGGGGTCCAATTACAATGTATTTAACATTTCTGAGCTCGGTGGGGCCTCACAGTCTCACAACTGGGTCATGGAATCAGCCCGAAGCTGCAATGTCAAACTGGCTCAAGGATTAAGTGTGTTGTAACTGGAGCCGTGAGCCCGGCACGCTGGGAGGGGGAGAGTTTTATCTGGCTGTGATTGCAAAGTGGGAGCAGGTCTGCCGACCTGTGCTTTGCAAAGCGCTCAGCCATGTGTGGTTGCAGGATATCTCGGAGGGCTGGCCGGAGCATTTGTGTGGCAGCGTGTCCTCGCGTCTACTTTGTGGGAGCTGAGCCCTCTTGCAGAGCTTTTGATGATGTCTCTGAAAGACAGCCTGGTGCTGCCGGGTGGTCTGGCCGAGCACTTTTGGGTGAAAAGGAGATCTGTGCTTGCAAAGCCACCCTTCAGCCCCAAAATAAACAGTTGCCACGGTCCCCCTTTGCAAGGATGGTCACAAGCGTTGGGTCTGCTTGATACTGGCTGAAGACTGGTACCCACTGCCCTTGTATTTCCCCCCTCCCCAGAGCCCTGCTCACGTTTCTTGCTCTCTGGCTTGTCCTCATTGCAGTAATGTGTGTGTGTGGAGTTTCCTGTTGTGAAGCTGGCGGGGGGAGACCTGGGTTTGAATGGTCTGTGGAGGGATTTCTGACTCTTGACACTCCCATAATAGATGAAAAATGAAACAAAACCAGAGCTGAAATGTCATGTCAACCCAAACGAAAGAGAGTGAAACACCCATCATTTTAGGTTGATCAATATTTACTTTACACTTTGAAATCTTGAAAAGTTACAATAGCACCATTTCCTAGCAGGGAGAGGAGTTGGTGCTTCTCTGAAGGAGGTAAAAGGCAGCAACCTGCCCTGGCTGGGATGTTGCCCTAAAGATGTGTCCACGAAGGTCTGCACAGCTTGGGCCAGGAGTTTGGGGAGAGCTGCTTTCCTCTGCTGTCACAGAAATCCCACCTTCCTCTGCCCGACATTTTGGGAAGCCAGTTCTCCTTGCCTGTGCAATGGGGCAATATGTGCTAGAAAGGGAGTTTGGAGCCAGTAGTGGAGAAAGCCCTTCCACGTGTGCAGGGAAAGCAGCAAGCCCTGAGCTTTGGTCGACCTGGCTCCATCTGCTACAGCCAAGCAGGAGATCTAGCTGCAGTCGTGGGGAAGTCCAAGTGAGAAGACAACCCTGTTGTCGTGCTTGGAGAGGGGAAAAAAAGAGTTTGAATCAAAGGCTCAGCTTTGCTTTCCCGTGCTGGGCTTTGCTTTGTTCTGTGGCTCTGCTTCCCCCCCCTCGGCTATCAGATCCTCTCCCCAGAGGAAGCTGGCAGCCGTGCCTGCTCTGGAGGCATTGCACGGCTATTGTGTCTGCACAGATGGACAAACAAACAGGCCGTGGGCTCGGGGCGCTCGGGGCAGCCCCCTAGTCCAGCCCTGCACGCCTCGGGCTGGGGGGGGGGTGTCGCATCCTTTCTAGCATGGTCCCCAGGGTCAAGGACTGCGGGGAAGCGTGATGGGTTGTAGCAGGAAAACAGGAAACGGCGCTGGTGGCAGGAATTTGTTTCATTTAGCGTTTCATGTCCCAGGGAGGTGTGGGGCTGAGGCTTGTTGCATCACACTGCTGGAGGCCGGGTCTCGAGCAGCCACACGCCAGGCGACCCTGTCCTCCTTCATTAGCTAAGGTGTCTTTGCGGGGAGTCCTTGCACCCCAAGCGGGACTGGGTGTCACGGGGTCTGCCATCACCCCTGACGTACCCATGTTCAACTCCGCTGGGGTCGGGGCACTGTGGATGCCACCGGGGAATGGGTCAGGATGTATCCAAGCAGAAGGTAATGCCCATTGCACATTCTGCTACTCCAGCTCCAATACAAACGTGTCCCGCTGATGCTGACTCTAGGGTGGTTGCACAGTGTGGGCCCTTGCCCCATGCTGTGCCCTGCACCTGCCTGGGTGGTCCTGGGTGCCCTAGGGGATGCCTAGGCTATGAACCAGACCTTTGCTAGTCCAGACGCCCCATGCAGTGCAGATTGGCTCCCTGCATTGTGTGCCAAAGGAGAAAGGGCCAGGGATCGTTCATGTGGCCAGCGGGCACAGTGCCGTGATGGGGAGCAGTGCGTGGCCAGGTCCAGCGGGACGCCCTGTGTTATCTGTGCTCAAACATCTGCGCCGCACTGTTACACCAGTGTTTACTCCGTAAAGACACGCCGCGGCAGCCACGGGTTTTGCTCCAGGATGCCTTCCTGTGCGGCGGGTGCTTGAAATCCTTGCTACTGCTGGGCTGCTGTGGTGGGAAGTGCCAGGGCTGGATTTCTGGTTCCTGGCTCTGAATCGCTACCTGTGGACGCGTCAGCCTGTCCCATGGCTGCGTGGGCCCTGGCAAGCTGCATCTGGGGGAGCGGTGCCCACTCGGAGAACTGCCTGGGTCCGCATGCCCCCTCGGACCCGAGCACTGGCCCCACTGCTCACCCAGAGCAGCCACCGCCCCGAGGCCCTGAAAGCCCTGCCTTCACCTGCTGATAATTCGCCAGACTGCCAGGTGGCCCTTGTATAAACCGTATTTGTGTTCCTGGGGAAACAAAGCTGCTCGCATTGTTTAGGGCTGAAATAGTGTCCTGGAGAGCCTTGGAGCCCTTGGAAAGCTCTGGCATTCTATAAATATAGAGAGGCAGCTGGGAAGGGGGAATGGATCTTGCGACAGTTGGTAGAAGGAAGGTTTCTGCCCATCTCCAGGTTGTCTCACACTTGCTTGTGGTCCTGTGTCATCTGGACTGCAGGGAGCCATGGCCAAGGTGCCAGCTTAGCATCCTTCGCCCGTGGCCAGACCCAGGGGAGCTGAGAAAGGACTGCGCCTGCCTGGGAGGACCTTCACGGGGCTCCTGGTTGCGACCTGCACCCCTCCCCATGCGTACACAACTGCAGGCACACGCACACGCGCCCCACTCCCGGCCCCGCTCACACCAGCTCCCGTTTCCTCCCCGAGGCGGCCACAGCAGGCGGGATTAGTGATTTATTAATGAAGCGGAGTGACTGTGCCGCTGGGGCGTGCCAGGCGGAAATGTCTGCTCGGGGAGATTGGATAACCCTCTGGCCTGTTTCCCTTTGCAGCCTTCAAACGGCCGCAGCTCCCAGAAGCACCATATCCTTTTCCTCTTGCTGCCGGCTCGCTCCCTCCCTGGGGCAGGCTGGCTGCCGCTGAAGGCAGAGGGGGGATGCAGGGACGTCCTCGCTCAGCCCAGAGGGGTAAAACCCCATGGTGGGAGCTGCTCAGGGAAGGGACAGGTTCATGAGCTGATTCTGGAAGTGATGCGCAGGGTGATGTGAGCCCTCCCTCCTGCACCCGTGGGGTGTGGGAGTCCCACCGCCTCCACCAGCCTTTCTCTGGGTCCCGTGTCTGCACCCGAGTCATCTGGACTTGGGTTACTTTAGGGGATGTGGGGAACAGCTTTGCTCTTGGGCTGGGCTGGGTGGCAGCTAGTTCAGGCTCACAGGTAGGGTTTCAAAAGGAAAGATGCAAACTGCAGTACTTTTGATAGAGTTTCTTGGGGGAATAATTTAATTTAGTGTGTCCTGTGCAGTGGGCATCTGCTTTGGGCTCATAAGCATATGCACAAACATCCCAAAGCCAGTCAAAACCAAACTGTACAGACAGTTTTTGTAGCCTTCCAACCTGGGAGACCAGAGCTTTGCTTTGCACCCACAAACCTCAAACCCCAGACTCTGTACGAGGTATTCAGAAGGTAGATAAATGTTCCCTGAAGCCCTTGTCCGAGTGTACGGCCTCGGCCCACATCGGGGAGGGCAGGACCTCTGCTCTCTTGAGTTTAGTGTCTGATCAGTGGCACCAGTTACAGGATCATCTTTTGTTATTTGGTTGCCACAAGATCCATAATTTGTTTATTATAATAATTGGTGATAACAGATATTGCCATTCCAGTTGCTCTAGGAATAAAGCTGTGTTTAACTCTGGGGAACTCTAAAAGTAAACAACCAGAGAAGAACTAGCTCAGTGAGCAATCGCTCTTGGGCTGAAATCTTGCCTGGGAAAACTGCAGCCAGGAGCAAATATTTATGGCTGAACTGTAAACGCCTGTGAGGAAAGCTTTTATATCGGGAGCCACGTCTGTCCATGCCGTGCCAGTGTACGCCCTGCTCCAATGCTGGGTGGGCTCTGGACTATGTACACCAGGACCTGTCTTCAAGGTGCTTGGGCCTCCACTTTATGATAAACATAAAAAAAGTCTTGTTCCAACAAAGATGCATTACCTGGGGTTTCCAGGCACGGAGAGCCAGTGGCCAGCCGCAATGCAGCGTGTCCCCAGCGTGGCTGTAACCTCAGGCCATTGAGCGTGGAAGGAATGTCTGTGCACCCGCACGCACGCACGTGGCCTGTGCATCCCGCAGCAGCTCCGCTACGGCCCGTGGCCGGCTCCTGCCCACCTCTGTCAGCACAAACCGCTTCCAGGAAATGGGCTGGGAGAGGAAACAAGCACTAATGAAGAATCCCTTGGTGAAAAACGTGTTTCTAGGACCGTTAGATTATTTTGTCCTTGAGAGGCGGGGGAGGGAGATAATAAAAATGGCCTCGTTGCATTCCAGCCTTGGCTTTGGGGACGCTGATGCTGTGCTATCCAAGGGCCCTGTCTGGGGGTGCCCCATCGCCCTCTTGTTCCTATCGAGCCCCCCCTTGCCCTGTGCTGCTGTGGGAGCAAAAGCATGTGCTGCAGGGCTGCTCCTCCGCAACCGTGTGCTGCTCCTGCATCTGCCCTGCCTGCTCCTGGCTTTGGGGACCGGGGCTCCCACCTCGTCCCCATCATGCAGCATCCCTGGCAGGGTCATCCTGCAGCATCCCTGGCAGGGTCATCCTGCCCCGGTCCTCAGCTCGCGGCAAATGCCGCACTGGCTCCATGATGAGCAGCAGCCCTGGGGCTTTGGGCAGGGCTGAGGGACCAGCTGTTTGTTGTTATTCTGTACCGGCGAGGAAAGGGCATTGACTTAGATCTTTACTGAACAGAAACAGGGGTGGTCATAGGGCGAGCTGCATCCAAAGAGCCAGACCCAGAGTCCGCTTTTGAGAAGGAGCCTGGGGAAAAGTATAGCCTAATTTAAAAGGTGGAAGTGCTCCTTTCAGATCAGAAGGGTCCCTCTGGGATTTATGCAGGGGATGCATGTCCTCTGCCAGGGATAGCAGTCCCTGGGGGGTGCCCCGGGCTGGCTCAGCGGGCACCAGGCCAGGGACAGGCAAGTGGCAGGGACTGTCACAGCCATGAAACGCCCTGTGAGCACCCTCCGGCCACGGGCTGGGGCATTTGCTGAGGCTGGCAGGGACCAGTGCTGTGCCGGGAGCTGAAGGCACATGTAGGACAGTAGTCAGCACTGGGGCTGCTTGCTGGGGCTCTGGGGCTGCCCTGGGTTCCTGAGTGGCATTTTCTCTGTGAGCCCCCGACTGCCTTTCATCTCCTGCACTCAGGAGTGACTCAGGCCAGGAAACCGGGGGACGTGGCGGCCTGTTTCCACCAAGTCGGGATGACTCGCGTGTCCTCCTCAGGCTCCCGTGGCAGCTCCCAGCCCGGGGCTGCCGGCCGCTCTGCACACTGGGTTGCCCGGAGCATCCACGCCCCAGCCGAGCCGGCAGCGTGCTGCGGGCAGCGCGGCCGCTCGGCGTTTCGTGGGCGGACGGCAGCAACGACATTCCTTCGGAGATGGGACGTTTCTGCTCAGGAAGGCCTGAAAAAAGCCAGGGACAAAGGGGGGAAGTGATGGCGGCTCTATCTGGAGTTATCTTGCCGCTGCACTTGTGGGGGCCGCTGAGTGACAGCGCTTTTCTGTTTCACTCCTGAGAGTCAGGAAACACTCATCTCCGCCGGCTCCCTTCCTGCCCTGCCTTGCCCCGCGCTGCGGTTCGGCGGGCCCCGGGCAGGGGGACGGAGCCCGGCCGCCTCTCCCGGCAGTGCCTGGTGTCGGTGGGCACCGCTGAGGAAGCCCTGTGGGTCCCAGTGCCAGCACATCCTAAATCTCCAAAGCTAAAGTGCAGAAGCCGGGTGGGCTTCTCGTACGTGGAGCAGCTCATCAGCCAGGGTGTCAATGGAGCGTGAATGCCTTTTACCCAAACTAGCTTGCTCCAGCGGGTGGGAAATCGGTCAAACAGCCCCAGTCAGCTTGAAGAGCCCCAAACCAGCTGCTTTCCACCGTTTCCTCACTCTTGGTAGTTCATTTAAATCAGATCATTTCTCTGACTTGGCTTCTCAGCAGAACCCTGAGTGAGGAAAGCCGGTAGCGGCACCGCTGGCAGTTTGCTGGCTCCCGGCCCCCCGCGCCGCGGGGCGGCAGCGGGGGTAGGAAAGGGCAGGGCATTGCATGTGGTCCCCCGGCTGGCGGGCACACGAGCCTGGGATGGGGGAAAAACCAGCCCAGCCATGCCACTGAGCTGCAGGAAGACGGCACATCGCAGGGCTGCGAGAGAGAAATCAAGCCCCGTTCCTGCATCCGAACTGGCCCTGGGGGGACCCGGGGACGACTGCGCAGGGAGGGGATCCCCCCCAGCACAGCGTTAGTGCAGGGTGCAGGACCATTGTATCATCTTCCCTGAAATGGGAAGCGAAAGAGTAGCAGTAAAAGGATGTTTAGCTTAACCCTGTCTGCTTTGGAGTATCCTGTGCTGAAATGTTGCTTTACAGCTTCTTCCAGAGCATGCTCAGCTCTGGATGCCAGCAATGCACCTGGGACTTCAATAGAAACAAAGGAATCTGTTTTCTCTCCCTTTAGGAGTGGAAGAATCACAATAATATTTTCAGTTGGAAAGACTGTTTTTTCCACCATGAAAAAAGTGTTTTATTTTGGCTAATAATACTTAGCATGTCTCGAGCGAAAACCAGCCCCAAAGGTGTTGGCTGGACTGAGCTATAGCTTCTCCTGCTTTCCTGCTGCCTCTGTTTCAGTGAAGCACGGTCTGCCTGGCCTGGGGTTGTGGGGCCCTTGGTGCCAGCGGTGGGACAGGAATAAGGATTTCTCTTGCCCGTGTGCTCAGAGCCAGCGCACAAACCCCAGGTCCTGCCATGGAGACCTGAAGGAAGGAGTTTATACAGTATAACAAAACACAATGGGAAACAGTTTTATCACTAGAGCAGGTTTCAACACTCACCCTTAAACTGGTGTTTAAGGTGCATTTCAGTATCTTTCAAACAAGTTTTTTTTACAGCTCACTTGTCAGCCAGGTTCTTTGCCAGTGCTGCCCCAGCCAGGAGATCCCGCATAGCTCCGGTGTGATTTCAACCCCACTTTTATTACTTTTACAACCGTGTTTGGTCTCATTTGCTTTGCTGTTGCAAACAGCAGGTTTGACAAGGCACCATTTGCAGCAGCTTCTCCAGCACATGGGATTGATAAAGAGCAGCGGCGATAGCCTCAGCCCTGCGAGAGCTGAGCTGCCAACCCTGAGCGAAGGGGAAGGGAGGCAATTAAGAAGCCAGCGGGAAAGCAAGTGATTTCTGTCACTGCCGCACCGTGCCTCAGCTCAGCATGAAATTGCAGCGGCCACAGGGGTCAGGGAGCCTTGGGAAGCTGCGGCAGTGTGTCCCCGGGCTGGGGAGGGCAGGGTGTGCTACACTGCACGGATCTGCTCTTCCTGGAGTGATTTTTAGGGATCTCCATTTCTGGGGCAAGTTCAACTAGGGGGATTGTAGCCAGGCCCTACTTTCAGGTAGTGAAAATACCATTGCTGGAGAATCCGGTTTCCTTTTCAGGCTTTTTAAAATTATTTGAACACAGAAGTTTCCACAGCGACTTACAGATTTGGAAATGCGGGCGTTGTGTTTTCGGTGACATTATGGACTTCAGAGAGTTGCCACATTTCAGATCTGAAACAGAGACATTTGCTTGGGCACAGGCTGGGGTGCACAGCCCACTGCTAACCCCACCGTGTCCAGAGATGGGGTACGGTCTCCTCCGCTGCTCCCACATCCCGGACGGGGCCACCTCGCTCTGAGCTGGTGTCGGCTCCCTGTGATGGAAATGTCACAGCGACTGGCTGCAAACCTGCCACAGTCTGTGGGCTGAGCAGTTCTACACTAATAACAGATTTTTCTAGGGCCAAGTTCCTAAAGTCCCGCAAAAACAGGGCTTTGTCATGGAAATGCTGAGACGACATTAATGGCAGTGTCCTGAACACAACTCTAATTAAAGAGAGGAAGGAGAACTGAAGCAGGATGTCCTGTTTGGCTGCCCAGGATGGAAAGCTTGTCACAAATAAAGTGCATTCTCGTACTTTGTCTCCGTCCCTCTGCACAAGGCTTTCCCAGATTCTGCAAACATTCATTTTCTTATCTCTCCTGAATTCTTGTTTCTTTTCTTTTGAAATAGCTCCTCACAAGAATGTTTTTTCTCTGCTGTATTCCCCACCGAGCTCTCAAACACACCAATCAAACAAATGTCATCTCCTCGAACACAAAGTGAATGTGCTTTTTATTCCTTGAACAAAATCACTTGGGCACAATAGCTGGTTGGCTCCGCACAAAGAAACTTTCCTATTAACCTCTCAGAATAAGCTCTGGCAAGCAAGCAGGGACAGGCAAATCAAAGCTGGGAGCAAGATGGCAAATGTTTCCTTTCGAAAACAGGCTTTCCACTGAATTAGCCCAGGGTATGTCACAACCGATCTCCGAGCTGCTTCTTATGATAGCAGAAAAATAAATCAAAATCAAAACAAAGCCCAAAAAAGAAAAAAAAAGGAATTCAGAAGTAACAGACAAATAATTTAGTTCCCTGTGCCACAGGAATCCTGATCCAACCGATTTTTGTGCTCATGTAGAACCTATTGAGTGTTGGTGGCTTTGCACCTGGGACTAGTCTCACTAAAGCTCAAATTTAAAGCTGATACTTGAGCTCAAAGCACTGTCCCAGCAGCGCTCTCCTGCAAATCCCGGATGCAAAATCTGGTATGTTTATGGAAAATAAGATGCACGATCCAAACTGAAGTGTTCATTTGTGCAGCAGGAGGAACCGGGCACGTGACGATGTGCTGCTCCAATGACTTATTTCTCTGCTACCAACTGGCTGATCTAGATGTTATCGCTCCCGCTGTGACATTGGCTGCGGTGCCTTTGCTGACCTGCTCGTTTGCTCGGAGTGCAGACCCTCTCTGGGCTGGTGCCAGGGAGGCAGCAGCTCCAGGGCTGGTGTGCAGGGTGGATTTCTATGAATAAAGCAACTGAAGGCTCCCTGCAGCACGCTGGGCTGGCACAGCCTCCAGCAGCCTCACTGAGCCCTGGGTCTTCCAGGAGTAGAGGGAAAGTGCCCTTTCACTGCTCAATGAAAGTTGGGTCGTTCCCAGGGTTTCTGCTAGACAAGTTGTCTCCTCTCTGTTGGGGCACTTGGGTGACACTCACCTGCCTGGAGTGGGGTAGAAATCCTGATGTCTGTGCGCAGCCCTGGTTGCGACTGAATTCTGCTGCCTTCTGATGGGCAAAGCAAGGAGAGGGGAGGCAATGAGCTTACTCCAATCCTACAGGGGATCTTGCAGCCCTACGGGTGATGTGGACCTCAGGGCTTCTCTCATTGCACCTCCAGCTCTGCCACTATCCCTGGCCTTGCACAAACACTCATGACCCTGTGGCGATCTGCCCTGCCTCGGAGTCCCCATGGGGCACAGCCTGCCTGGTCCCACCACAGTAGCGCTTGTCCTCCCAGTCTGGCCTGGAGTCGCAAACCCAGTGCCGTGACTCTGCTAAACCCATCCTTCTTGTGAAGGCAACAAAAAACCTGCTGGTACCCAGCCTTACACATCCAACTCCACCAACGCCAGCTCCCTGCTCTTCAAATAACCCACCACTGGCTTTTACACTGCAAACCAGCGGTGCCTCTGTGTCATCAGCCTGACTGTTACGCAGCACTTTCTCTTGGCCGATGGGGATTGCCCCACCAGGGAAAGCCAGCAGGTATGAGCAAGGTGAACTGGGATTTGTGTTGTCTTTTCCCTGACCATGCCCTGAGGGTGCCCTCTGGGCTCTCCTGGACTTTGCACCTTTCCCTTGTCCTTCTGCAGCCCTCCTTCTCCTCGAGCCCCTGCTCAGAGGGTGCATTCCTGCAGAGCTATGTACACATCCCCCACATTGCTGGCACTGCTCCGAGAGCCTGTCCCCGACACACCGGCATGACTGTGAGCTGTCGCAGTGACTAGGGGAAAGTTTAAGCCTCCTCATTCTTGCAGGTTAATGAATTACCTTTATGCACCAAGGTGCTGGCTGGGAGTTTAAGGGGAACAGAAATAAGAATAGAAAACCACGGGGCTGGCAAATTCCTATGCACATGGTGCACTGTAATCCTTGCCTCCTCCATACACCACTCACACCGCTCTTCTGCTGACATCCCGGGCTGGACGTGGGGATGGGCTCACCCAGCTTGGCTCCCTTGGTGTCAACAGACCCATAAGCAGAACCTGAGTTTCACTCAGGCTTCACCTGGGGGGGCTTGGTCTGAAACTTGTGGTAGTAAAAGGTAAAAATGTGTGTTGGAGGTGGTAGTGGCAGTGGAGGCGAGGGACCAGACCTGCTGCAGAGAGCTGGAGGATGACACCATTTCCTCATGCAGTGAGTCATCAAAGCCACGGCATTTCCAGATGCACCTTTGCCTAGCGCCAGGCTCTGCAGACGTATGACCTTAGCAGAGACGATGCCCGACCCATTCAGAAGCGATTGTGTTTGTCCCTCTGGCTCTCCATAGGCTCCGGTTTTGTCCCTCTGAGTGCTGGCGGGGGCATCCCTCCAGCTGCACGCATTGAGGCCGGACAACTTTGGAGAAGAAAAGTGGAAGCCTGCCAAGATATATTTGGAGAACCGCAGCTTTAGTATCGAGAGGTGATTTCATCCGAGCTCAGCTGTGAGGTGTCCGTGATGTGCTGTCAGGGGACTCTGCACCCGGGTTGCTTTGCTCCGGGATAAGTCACCGGAGCCAGGTGAGCCGCTGGGCAGGCAGGCTGGCTCTGGCCAAACTCGGTGAGGCTGCCTGCCTGGATAAAACCAGGATGGAGGCAAAAAGAGAGCACAAAATAATCTATTTAACCATTAGGCCACAATCATCCTTCCTGCAGTGATTGCAGAGGAGCTCCCCCCGGGAGAAATTTGGCCCATTTTGTCTAATTAGTTTCTTTCCTGCTGACACTTGCTGACATTTGCTGCTGACATTGCCCAGCCGCGGCTTCACGTTCTGAGCAAATATTTTGCTTGGATGGGAGAAAATCAGCTCCGAGGAGTTTGTGTGAGTATGTGGGAACCCAAACTGGAGCTGGATCCCCTGTGCTCCCTTGGGCCCCTGCTTATTACCTGCGGCCCTGGAGGAAAGTTGGCCTGGGAAAGCGATGCTCTTGCTGCAGCCTGCACAATGCGAGCTGTTAACCTGAGCTCTGGTTTTAGGGTAGAAACCCCTCATGCAGGTTTGTGCCGGGGATTTGGCACAGGTCTGACTGATGCTGTGAAAAGTGGTGAGAAGGAGGGAAGGGCGATGAGTCCCTTGGCTGCAGCAGGTTATAAGCTAATGCTCTTTACTCAGGGTCACTCTGGCAAAGCGCTGGGTACCATGGGGATGTCCCAGACTGTGGTACCCACCTCGACTGGTTCTGGGGCTGACTGCCTCAAACATCCTAAGGTGCTTCGTGCCCTTGGAGGTAGGATGCTTAAGCATCTTATCAAGGTCTAAACCCCTGTATTCACCAGCCTACTGGAGCTTCCTCGGGAATCTGGCTTGCATGGGGGGAGAAAGAAATATGGAGAAAAGTACTCTGTGGATATTCAGGGCCCACTAAAATGGAGACTAAAATGGTGAGGACTGAAATGGTTAGGACTTATAGACGAGACCACAAAGATAGTGTATTGACACGTAGTCAAGCCCCTGAGGCCTCAGTTCACATCCTCTTCCCAAGAAGCTGGGAGAGGGTTTTTTGGTTGACTGAAAAGGGACCAAAAATGGTGGGGCCAGTGTGAGGTCTTGACCACATAACAGGTTGAGTTGATGCCCTGCCTGCTTGTACAGACAGCTATAAGTAGGACTTTTGGGCAGAAAGGCAAGGGGATCCACTAAATCACATCCACCAAATCTCATCTGACCCACTAGCCTGGCAGCACTGGGGAGGGACAAAGAGAAAAATGGTAAATATTTTGCAGAAAAACCCAGGGACAGTCCCTCCTAGGAACTGTTGACAGGTTTCAGTGACGCCCTTCACCTAGGATAACTAATTGGGGAGCACGCGGTGCAGCGTTTGCAGTCGGGCCCCGCCGCCGAAGGATGGCGCGAGCAATTGCGGGAGCCCTTTGTCAGGAAAAAGCCTTTATGACTATATTTGTGCAGGCAGCTCTAAATGCTCAGACCTTTATTCTTTCAGGCTTTTAAACTAAAGGTCATTTTCTCTTCCCTTCCAGAAAAAAAAAAAAAAGAAAAAAAAAGAAAAAAAAAGTGAATTCCTCTTGACGCAGATCCCCTTCCCCTCTTGGATGGGAGTTCAATTGTTCTTGCAAGCAAGCTTCAAATCTGCCCCTCGCATTCACTTCCTTTTTCCTGCCCGAAAGGAAACAGAGATTTCTGACTGTGTGAACTAGTCCTTTATTTAAGGATACAAGAAAATAGCTAAATGCTAATTCAGTGTAGCGCTATGCACTTTAGCATGCTGCATGGCAAAACAAAAGAAAGAGAAACATATCCCCGCCCTTCCCAGTTGAATTGTAAACTGCACACTGATTTGAGTATAATGGGTATTTATGAAACTTATACTAAAACATTTACTGAAGTCCAATGCAAACCAAAAACTTCAGTCAGGAAGTTTTTAGCTACCAAAAATAATCACCAGGCCCTGGCTAATATTTTTAACGATCATGCGTTCTTGGGAATTTCCTCTTCCCTCCATGGAGATAAGTGATTAAACAAAATAAAGGCAGTGGCCATTTTGATACACTGCAACATGTCACAGAAGAGACATATCAACAGTTCTTTTTTTGTATCTTTTTCCTAAGTCTTGACTTCTGCATTCACTGTCTGACTTTTAGGCTGAATTCCACTTCTCTATTATGTTGCTGAAAACCAGTGAAGTCAGCAGAAAAGCCATGAAAGTTCCTTGGGTAGGACTTTTAAGCCAAGGTATTAGATCCACTAATGGGCCAATCTATTACACGCCTTATTAATTTTACAAAAAAGACATTGAGCGCTATTCAGCTGCATGTTATTTGGCTTAATCATTTCTGTAGAATGCTGTTAGTGTAACGTCCTGTCCATTCTTCAGGTCTTCTCCATGGAGACCTCCTCTGGACTTAGTCCCACACAATGAGATCAGAACCAGCCTTTTGAGTGCATTTTTCAATACACCAAGTATTTTTGACATAGAAAACTTTTAATCAGTTGTAAGTGTTTTGTTCTGCAACTGGGCAGTTTTAAAATTTCAATTATTGTTGTCTGTAATGACCAGTAAGAGTTGCTGGGAAAGGGAGTGTCAGCTGCAGGCAGGGAGGAGGAGGGCTCTTAGTCCTCAGGACTTTGGTGGAGGATGGAGAAGACCAGAAGAAGTTGCCTTCTCAGGATCTAACACCATTTTGTGCCAGGCAGATAGCTTTGTTGTGCTGAGAAGGAAATGTTTTCCCTTTTGGTGCCTTCACCCAGAAGCCAGCGTTGTGTGAGCGAGCATGAAGGTGCTGCTCAAGCCTCCGGCTTTAGGCACTGGGAGGTTCGTGCCTCTGCACCACCTGAATCGCACAACTGCTCTGGTGTGGTGCATGGCTCTTTTGTCAGACCTTTCAAAGGGATGGCTTTTATTCCTTATCCTCTATTTTCGTGATACGCCTTTTCCTCCCAGTCATTCCTGATGGTGTTGCATAAGGATTTCATAGAAATAAATGGTCACTAAAGGTCTTCCAAACCAGGTCCCTTGTAGGGGAGGGGAGAGCACAAAGAGAAGAGCTGAACTCCCAGGTGGTGATAAATCATCCTGGAGAAATCCAGCTCATCCTTTTCAAACACACACTTATGTCAAGGACATTAAGGTACGTGGCTTGTTGCAATAAGGTACAGTTTTTACTGACTCATTAAAACAAAGGTTAATCTTGATTAGCTCTCAAGATGTTCGTGTATCCCCAAAGCAACCCATTAAGCTTTGAAGCAGTGAGAGGACGTTTTCTTTTTGCATCCTCAGAATGAAGGCAGGTCTGTAGTGGTCCTCACTTGCTTGATCATTTGGTATTACTTTATTAGAATTAAAAATGCATATTTTGGATCTTTGCTGAAATAAAAGTTCTGCATTTATGATCTGAACTCTGTTGTCAAAGGATAGTAAAAATAGAAGAATGACTGTAATTGTATCCATCTGTAGAGATGCTCCTGGTGCAAGAAAGGGGCAGCTGGATTAACTGAATGAAATTTTGGCAGTGGAAAATGTTTTCCCATCTTTCTGTGCTGGTGGGAGCTGGCTCCAAGGCAGGCACCAGGGACGTGCAGGGACCGCATCTCCTTGTACCTCAGGGAGTCGGGGGGGAACGTGCCGTTTTCCCAGCCCAGTAAGGAGCCCAGGCACTTGGGTCCCTATTTGGTCTGTGGTAATTCTTCTCCGTAGGGACTTGCAATGAGAGAGGCCCTCACAGCCCGGTCCTCCAAGCTGAGGAAACCTGCTTTGTCCTTGCATGGACAAGGAGACACTGAAACCCCTGCAGTGTAGATCTAATCCACCCTGTGTGTCTTTCCATTGCACATGGGTTTCAAAAAGATACGGTCTTGCTCAAATATTTTCTGAATGCCTGATACCTTTCTGCTGCAAGGGGAGGTATCTGTGAGCGATACAAAGCTGCTCCGGCAGGACAACACTGAAACCTTATCTCACACCAAAGGGCAGATAAAGGAACATTTTACCAAGCTGGCTTAGCAAAAGAGAGGCTCTGGGCTTTTTCCTGTCTCTGTTCTTGATGCTATCACAAAAGCAGCAGCAAGGCATGGCCACATCCCTGACCTTGGGTACACAGGGGTCCCAGTGGTACCCCAGACTGCACTGCTGCAGAGCAGGGGAGTTTGTCCCCCAGGCCAGGGTTAGCTGCCTGTGTGCAAGACAGCAACTTGCACAATATTTAGTCTATGCTCCCTGTCTCCCTCACTTTCTCCCCCTCTCTTATCAGGCTTTCCTTGAACTCTTTGTCAAGAGCAAGAGTGAGAGGGAAGGCTGAGCCCGCAGGGTCGCTCAGATGAAGCACACCAAGGGCTGGTGTGCCACTCAGCCTGCCTGCACAGGAGCTGCCCACCACCAGTCTTACAGGAATGTATTTTTCACGGGAAATTACACACAGGCTCTCTTGGTAACTAATACACAGTCCTTGGCAGCTACGTGTGTGGGAGTGCTTCAGCAGTGTCTTGAGGCGGCTCTGATTCAGGAAAAGTACAGATGTACAAGGTGCTTTATGGTAAGGTCTGGCTGATCTTTTGATGCCAGTCTTAATTTTGCTGGAGTTGATTTATGGGCCTGGACAAGCTGACCTTGATGATACAAGCTTGCTGGCGCTGAGGTTCCCCCGCACCTCTGACACAGCACAGAAGCACTTGCAGGGTTTTAAGCATGCACTCAAGCATTGCCCACGATAGAAATACCTCCCTGGCTGGGGGCTGTGTCCCACACATAGCCTTTGCTTTGGCTTATTTCCACGTTAGAGATGCTCTGGAAGAACCTGCCAATCTTCTGTAGGAAACACTACTTAAAGTTGGCATTATAGAGGTCAGCCTCTAGTTTTCTGTCATCACAACGCCAACTCCTTGTGCAACATGGTGTTGAATATCTAATTAACAAATTGGTAGCAATTAGTCTTTGGTGTTAATGAGCAGCTGCTAGTAAGAATGGGAGGGAGAGGAGACCTTATGGGTGTCAGGACACCTTGAAAAATGTCTTTATTGCAAAAGTGGACACTTCCATGAGGAGCGAGAGACATGCACAAAGAGGAGGTCTTTGCCCAAAGTGGGCCCAAGCTGACTTCTCCTGGGGAAGAGACCCAGCCGCTCTCCGGTGGCATCTGCAGCCTCCAGTCCTGGCAGTGGTGGCAGCAGATCCAGCCATCCCTGGATGATGTTGCATGGTGCTTCCCAAATGTTGAAAATCAGGAGTCTTTTTGACTCTTACTGTCAGAGATAAAATAAGCATTTACTGTCATATAAAAAATCTAGAGAGACAAAAAGCCTTGGGCAAGTTGAAACAACAGAGAAAGACCTCAGAAGAGGCAGCTACCCCAAAGCATCTTTTCTTTACCTCTCTTTATGATTTTTTTTAAATGAAAAGACTAATAATCAAAGAGCTGAGGGAACAAATATTCCCCAAACAGCTCTGCCAAAAGAGCCTTCCCCAGTGCTGTTTCTCTGTGCCTAGCGGGAGGGTCCCAGTGACATCACACAGCATCATCGTGTGCCACAGCTCACGGCCTCCCCAGATACTTCACTGGCAAGGTTTTGTTTTAACAATAATGCTTTTTTTAACCCTTAGGGAAATTTGAGTGGGAAAAATCCAATTTCAACTAATCATTCAAATTTCAGGGCTCTAAAGTTCAAAACTCAATTTTTGAACTGGGGGACTTTGATAGTTTCAGAGGAACTTTTTTCCTGAATTCTGATTTCTCTGAAATCTGCAACATTCTCTGTAAAGCATGGATAAAATTCCTTTTCACAGAAGATTTTCACCAGGAGAAGACAGATCTGTTTCCCAGCCAGGCTGCGGTTGCCTGCCAGACTCCCAAGGCTCTCCCTGCACAGCGAGAAGCGCTAATGGAGAATACAATCTCTGAACTTGATTAATTACGTCTGCACTGCGCGGGTATTCCCACGGCACCCTCAAAACTTCTTGGTCCTGCCCCGGAGTGCAGGAGGCACACCGTAATCTCCGGGCTGGACTCTGCCTAATGCTGTCCCCTGTTGTTTTCACCAGCATCCTCTCCAAAAGAACAGGCTGGAAAATGGCCAAGTAGGGTTTAGAGGTGCCACTCCTCCCCAGCAGCTCATGAGATCTGGGCATGCAAGACCTGGTGCTTCGCAATAAATATCAGCAAGGGGATGAGTTGGCTGGGGTGCAGCTCATCCAGGGTATGGTGGGCTGAACAGGGCATGTAAGAAATGCCCCCAGTGCTGAAACCTGACCGCTGAGGGTCTTGCATTGGTACTGGTATTGGTACAGGATGCTCTGAGCATCCTGGCAATGGCATGGGCACGCTGCAAAGCAGCGCCAGCACCTGGCTCTAGGTCCCTGCAGGTGCCCTGTGCATCCCATGTGCAGCATCTTCCGCAGCCGGAGAAATCAAGAGGTTGTTAAAGCATGAGGGTGGCAACCTGGGTTCAGTGGAGGACGAGCAGTGAAGGGTTTTGCTTTTCCTCCCCAGCTCCCCAAAGAGGTTCAGGTTTGAAATACAGTTTCCTCTTACACTTTCAGGCTCAAGCAAGCATCTGCTTCTTCTGCTGAGAAAAGAATTAAACCCAGTGAAAGCTCATGACACCTAAAATTAGCAGTTAAATTTATGTAGCAGGTTTCATGCAGGAATCTAAAACCAGTTCATGGATGTTACTCGAGCAAGCAGCACAACATCCCTGTGATGGGACTGGTGCTTTTATTATCCACTGATGAGAAAGCAGGCAAGGGATGGTAAAATAGTTTTTCCATGGAGAATACAGGATGTGGGTGGAAACAGCACCCAGGCAGCCTGGATCCCATGCCCCTGCCCGATGGCCAGGGACCATTCCCAGATGCAGTGTGCTCCCCAAGAAGAAGTCATCGCTCAAGGATTTGGAGTGGCCCAAGCCTGGAAACAGTTGGCATGGTGTTTCTAAATCCGACAAAGGTCTGGGCCAGCTCTGTGAGGGTGCAGCAGCACTTTACGCTGGCTGAGGCTCTGACCCTGTCCCTCTGCAAGCAGCCTGCGCACCCCTGCCAGGCAGGGCTGGGCTGCCCTCGGCTCAATGCACTGTCAAAAGCTGTACAGACTGAAGGCAGAGTTTTTGCCATCTGATTTTGAGTGCTGCTTGGTAATTGACTTTATTATTTGAAGTATCAAATGTTGCTGTGGGACCGCATTTTCCCTGATACTCGCTGGTACGCTGATTAGACCCTGACTGACTGCAACATCACAGCGAATGGCAGCAGGTTAGCAGAGAGCAGCACAAAAAGGCCAGTAAAACAAACCAGGCAGGACTTAGTTTCTCAGGAGTAGCTGAGACTCAGAGGGAAAAGACAGACTTAAGAGAAAAGTTCCTGCAGCAAAACCATGGAGAAAAACCGATCATAAAACAAACACGGCCTCAAACTTAAAGGGATCAGCATGGGCAGGGGGTATTCAACGGCAGCCACATCAGCTGACAGGAGAGCAGCATGCCACACTAATTGACTAGTGCTAATGAGGAGCTAAAGCCCCCTCCATCCCCCTACTCAATTCACGCCTGACAGGCCCTGAATGCCGCT